>CM076142.1:27752500-27777500 GCA_038025085.1 Tetragonia tetragonoides
GGGTGCTAAGTATGAAAACGTCCCAAGTATGAAGAACATGTCCTGGAGGCGCTAAGTATGAAAATCTTGGCCGGTGGTGCTGCATCACCCTTGTCCCATGACGCTGCAGCACCTTGTCCCATGTCCCATGTCCCATGATGCAGCACCTTGTCCCATGATGCAGCACCTTGTCCCATGTCCCATGTGCCATGACGCAGTACCTTGTCCCATGTCCCATGTCCCATGACGCAGCACCTTGTCCCATGTCCCATGACGCAGCACCTTGTCCCATGTCCCATGACGCAGCACCATGACCCATGTCCCATGATGCAGCACCATGACCCATGGCGTTGCAGCACCATGACCCATGGCGTTGCAGCCCCATGACCCATGGCATTGCAGCCCCATGACCCATGCGTTGCAGCACCTTGTCCCATGCGTTGCAGCACCATGACCCATGCGTTGCAGCACGACGCCTCACCATGACCCATGCGTTGCAGCACGATGCAGCACAATGACCCATACGTTTCATCATGATGCAGCATCATGACCCATGCGATGCAACCCGATCCAGCACCATGACCCATGCGATCCAACACGATGCAGCACCATGACCCATGCGATGCAACACGATGCAGCACAATGACCCATGCGTTGCAGCACCATGACCCATGCGATGCAACACGATGCAGCACCATGACCCATGCGTTGCAGCACCAGGACCCAATGACGCAGCACCATGACCGGGCCCCATGAGCACCCATGCCCCGGGAATGCTCTAGGGGACGTGTTTTGTGCCATTTTGCGCAAAGTTTTTGACGTTAATATTTTCGGCCCATATCGTACGGGAGACCCTTATGGGACATGGGAGGCCCCTAGGGTCGGTTATTGGGTCCCTGATAGCCTTGTAAGGGCGGTTTTACGCGATGCCAATGTTTTTTTTTTTTTTTTGGTGCAAGTCAGAAATTGTGTTATTGCTCACTGTAATGTAACAAGATTACAGCTCTTAGGCAATGCGGATCCAAGGCCACCTACTAGGTAGGGTTCCTTTTTTCTGCATCCCTTCACTACCTTACAACCCTTTAATTCTGGTGCAACTCACTACAGGCAGTGGTTCACCATCTCTGTAAACACAACAAATTACAGCAATCTTTACTGACTTACAACAAAATACAAAAACATATTAAGCTAAAAATATTACAGCTTCTTCTAGCTTTCCAATACTTCTGAATTCTGTTACATTCTTCACACTGTCTAGCTTCAGCAGCTGCTACTGATTACCTGCTGGGCCCTGCTACCTGATTCTCAGCCTAGCTACAGCAAACCTGCTTCTGCTTCCCTTCTGAAACCTGCTGCCTATTTTCCTGCACATGTTGTGATGCCTTGCAGAATTGCTTGATTGTTTGCTGAAGCCTTGATGAGTTCTGATGTTGCCTTTTCTGTCTGATGCAGACTGTCTGCTTGCTCTACTGCATGTTCTGGTCCAGTTCACTTCTGACTATATTTCCCCTATCCATCTCTTGTCCCTGTTGGAAATCTTCCTCTTGCTGTTACTGCATTGTTGGATTCTGCACCTGACAGCTTGCTGAACCTGTTGCATGATCTGTGGCACTGGTATGCTGCCTTTTCCTGCATAATGAGTATTCCTGCATCTCCATACCCAATAAACTGCTGCTGCTAGCCCTGATGCATATACTTCCTTCCTGAGTCTCCAGCATTTTTGTCTGCTTATCCAGTTGAGCATCCCCTGAATTGTTTTTGCTTTTGCTGAAATTTGCAGCCATCCCCTTAGCTGCTCCAGGACTGATGTTGACACTGTGCAGTTGAAGAACAGGTGGTTGTGGTCCTCTGGTTTCTGCTTGCACAGGTAGCATATAGCATATAGTAAAAGCTTTGTCTAGGCATGGATATCTTCCCCCATATCAAATCTGCATGTCTACATTTTGGCATGTTTCCGTGTAGCATTCTGTATCCACTTGCAGCAGAATAAATGCCATCAGATGCATATTTCCATACCCCCCTTGTTGTGTATTGTCCCTGGAAGTAACTTTTGATTTTGTTCAGTTTCTTCCAGTACCAACTTGTGCCCCATACTGGAGCATAATTCCAGAGATTTACTCCTTTCAGATAAACCCCATTGATCCATCTCACCCACAAAGTGTCTTTTTTTGTTGCTATATCCCAGATGTGCTTGCCATTTAGAGCTATGTTGAACCATTTGCAATTCTTTACATTAAGTCCCCCATTTTTCCTTGGTCTGCACACAATATCCCAAGCCACCAAGCTTGTCTTATGCTTCTGTTCAGTTGTCCCCCACAAGAAAAATCTACATTTTTGCTCCACACTTTTAAGTACCCCAGTTGGCATTATGAAGATGCTTGACCAGTATACATGAATGGAGAATAATACAGAGTTTATTAGTTGGACTCTCCCTGCATAAGAAAGGTTCCTAGAGGCCCAGATCTGCAACTTTTTTGTCATTTTGTCGACCAAGCATTCACAATCTATTTTGCTCCATTTTGAGGGGGATAGTAGGACACCTAGGTATCTCATGGGCAAAGTACCCTCCCTGAAGCCTGAAATGTGTAACAGTTCATTTTTTCCTTGTTCATTCACCCCTGCTATGTAAATGTTTGATTTTTCCTTGTTTGCATACAAGCCTGTTGCTTTTGAGAAATGGTTTATGCTGTTCATCATGGTGCTCACAGATGCAGGGTCTGCTTTACAGAAACACATTAAGTCATCAGCAAAGCACAGGTGACTTAATGCAAGCTCTTTGCACATGGGGTGCCAGCTGAAGCTCTTGTCCATGCATGTTATTTTCAGGATCCTTGACAGATATTCCATTACCAGTACAAATATTAATGGAGAGATTGGGTCACCTTGTCTGATGCCACGTTTTGCAATAAAGTTTCCATGTGCTTCTCCATTTATATTAATACTGAAACTTGCTGTTTTGATGCATTCTAATAGCCATCCACTGACTTAATGCAAGCTCTTTGCACAGGGAATCCATACCCTTGCAGCATTTCCTTCACAAAGCCCCAGTGTATGGTGTCATCTGCTTTCCTTATGTCTATCTTCATTAAGCACCTAGGAGATGATTGTTTCCTGTTATAGTGCTTAATAAGATCCTGACATATCATGATGTTGTTGACAATAGACCTCTGTGCAACAAAGGCTCCCTGGTTCACTGACACCAGCTCAGGTAGTACTTTTGCCAGTCTCCCACACAAGATCTTGGAGCTGCATTTGTAGATTGTATTACAACAAGCTATTGGTCTGAAATCTGAAGCCTTTTCTGGATTTTGTATCTTCTGTACAAGGCATAAGTTTGTAGCATTCACCTCCTTGAGCATTCTAGATGAGTAAAAAAAATTAATTATAGCTCCAGTCACTTCTTCCCCAACAATTTGCCATGTTTCTTTGAAAAAACCTGATCCAAAGCCATCAAGTCCCGGGCTTTTATTGCAATCAATTTCAAACATTGCTTTTTTCACCTCATCTGCATTCACAGGGGCTATGAGGTTCATCTATTGGTGAATGTCCAGTTTGTGGCCTGCTAGAAAATATTTGTCTTCTGCTGCTGTGATACCCCCAGCATATCCCTGTAGAACCTCACAAATTCTTCCATAACCAAGTTCTGATCTTCCAGTAGGGTCCCCTGCTGTGTCCTAATGGAATGGATTCTATTATTGTTTCTTCTTTGCTTCATGACTGCATGGAAGAATTGATTATTTCCATCTCCCAGCTGAATCCACTTTGCCTTGCTTTTCTGCTGTAAGAAATTTTCAGCTGCCATGTTAACCTCATTATATCTTTTCCTGGCCTGTACTTCAAGCTGTTGCATTGTCTCATTTAATGGCTCCTTGTTGGCTTCAATCTGTGCTTGAGTCATGGCTATCCTAGTTGTATCTGCCTGTGCAAGGATGTCTCTGAATTCATTCCTGTTTAGCTTTTTCAGCACTGTTCTCACATTTTTCAGTTTCTGGTACACTCTGAACATTTTTGTGCCTTGTGTTCTGAAGTTCCAAGCTTGCTGCACCTTAGCTTGGAATTCAGAGTGGAGGCTCCACATGTTGAAATACTTAAAGGGGATGTGTTTTTTTGTAAGTTCTCTATGGAGAGACAGACAGATTGGGGAATGGTCAGAAACTCCCTCTGGGTGGAATATAAGATCAGATTGATCAAATTCCTGGAGCTAGAGACTGTTTACAAAAGCCCAATCAATTTTAGAATAAACTCTCCCCCCCCCCCCCTTTTCATGCCTATTATTCCAAGTAAACTGGCATCCTGACCACCCCATTTCAGTGAGGAAACATTTTTCTATGCACTCTTTAAAATCATGTATTTCTGCATAAGCAACTGGTACTCCACCTTTTCTATTTTCAGGGAACAAGACATTATTAAAATCCCCCCCTACAAACCATGGATTATTGCAATTAATTGCAAAATCATTTAGGTCCTTCCATAGTGCTTTTCTTTCCTCCTTTTCATTTAGGCCGTATACAAAGCTCACCACAAATTCCATTTTTTTCACAATATTTACCACTTTACAGATAATCATTTGCACAGATGAGAATATCACATCCACATTGAAAATGCTTGGTAACCATCATGACCATATTCTACCCAATCTATGCTCATTGTGATTGCTGTAAGAGTCCCAACCTGGCATGAAACTTTTTTTGTATTTTTCTAGGTTAACTAGTCTGATTTTTGTTTCTAGAAAAGCCACCAAACCACAATTATTTTCTTTGCAAAAGAGGGCAACATCCCTCTGTTTATTTGGGCCATTAAGGCCTCTGACATTCCAAATTAGTATCCTATCCATGACTACCAGTCAAGATAGGAGACTTACCATGCAATGGCACCTCATCTGAATTCTGCTCTTTTTGCTGCTCAGGCTCAACTACTGCTTCTGTCTGTTCCTTTTGGATTTCCTGTATTTCTTCTTGATTTTGCAAAATGTCAAAACTGTTTTGCATAACAGTTCTGGCCTGCTGAACTTGTCTGTAGTAGCCTCTTCCTGTTCTTGCTCCTCTTCCTACATTCCATGCTCGCCCTCTACCTCTTTCTGCATTCTGCCACTGTTGAGCCCTAGGAATTTCCTGCTGTGCAGGCTGAGTATGCACAGGCCCTTGTTGTACAGGTGCAGGCACAGGCTTCTTTTTCCTGCATTCTATTTCACTGTGACCATATTGTTTACAGTGACTACACAGAATGGGCTTCCAATCATAGTCCACTTCTTGTTCTACTATGTTCCCCCTCTCATTCTTGAAATGCACTTTCTCAGGGTAATCCTCTCCTATTTGCACTTCAATCAGGACTCTAGCATAGTGAATCCCCACCTTGAGCTCTGTATTTCTGTCTGCCATCATTGGCCTTCCAACCAGACTTGCAATTTTGCTCAATCCCATTGCATTCCAATACTTGACATTAAGTCCAGGGAATTTGACCCATATTGGCACACAATGTTTTGGCCCAAAAACGGGCGACATGGGTGATATCTGAGTTTGGGAATCAAGATGACCCTCCCGGGGCACCGGGGGTCCCCTAGGGCCATTATAGAGTCCCCGAAAAAATTTCGGGCGAAAACGGCAACCGGTAAAGACTTGATCGTACCAATACACTTAAGCTGTTAAACACAATCGATAATGTCCCAAAATTTGAGCCTGACACTTGTAGGCTATGTGATCATAACACGCTTCCACTGCTCACTCTGATACTTAAACTAATAAGGCATGAAAAAATAATCTATAATCTGGCAAACTCTCCTTAACGTCATCAATAATCAACTGTTACTTACGACATCGTCAAACTTATTGCTAATGTTAGGTACCCCTAAAGTCATATCCTAACAGAATTACAATCATAACCTTAGCAATGCAACAACCTTTATAACAACACTTTGTATATTATAACCTAGTGTGGAAGTACAACCGACTATTTACAACAAAACTAACAAATACATAACCGTTATACAACCAAAATATGTTCTTAGTAGAACTAAGTTACACACCATGATCATACACATTTCACATAGAAACAAACATAAGTAGGCAAAACCATATGTACATAACAGACTTTCTAGTTGGTGCATGATACTATATTGTCTTCCAATGGTTGTCGCCCTTCCATTGTTCAATCCTCTTATTTACTAATCTTCACTGGTCACATCTGAGTAATCCCCTATAGGTATCTCTTCGGGTTCTTCCTCAGAGTCATTTTCAATATCATCACGCAGCACCATGACCCATGTCCCATGACGCAGCACCTTGTCCCATGTCCTATGACGCAGCACCTTGTCCCATGTCCCATGACGCAGCACCATGACCCATGTCCCATGATGCAGCACCATCACCCATGGCGTTGCAGCACCATGACCCATGGCGTTTCAGCCCCATGACCCATGGCGTTGCAGCCCCATGACCCATGGCGTTGCAGCCCCATGACCTATGCGTTGCAGCACCTTGTCCCATGCGTTGCAGCACCATGACCCATGCGTTGCAGCACGATGCAGCACCATGACCCATGCGTTGCAGCACGATGCATCACCATGACCCATACGTTTCATCACGATGCAGCATCATGACCCATGCGATGCAACCCGATGCA
The DNA here is from genome assembly GCA_038025085.1 of Tetragonia tetragonoides. Classification (NCBI taxonomy): domain Eukaryota; kingdom Viridiplantae; phylum Streptophyta; class Magnoliopsida; order Caryophyllales; family Aizoaceae; genus Tetragonia; species Tetragonia tetragonoides. Next base: position 27,759,098 of record CM076142.1, read on the forward strand.
GCACCATGACCCATGCGATCCAACACGATGCAGCACCATGACCCATGCGATGCAACCCGATGCAGCACCATGACCCATGCGATCCAACACGATGCAGCACCATGACCCATGCGATGTAACACGATGCAGCACCATGACCCATGCGTTGCAACACGATGCAGCACCATGACCCATGCGATGCAACACAATGCAGCACCATGACCCATGCGTTGCAGCACCAGGACCCAACGACGCAGCACCATGACCAGGCCCCGTGAGCACCCATACCCCAGGAATGCTCTAGGGGACGTGTTTTGTGCCATTTTGCGCAAAGTTTTTGACGTTAATATTTTCGGCCCATATCGTACGGGAGACCCTTATGGGACATGGGAGGCCCCTAGGGTCGGTTATTGGGTCCATGATAGGCTTGTAAGGGCGGTTTTACGCGATGCCATTGTTTTGGCCCAAAAACGGGCGACATGGGTGATATCTGAGTTCGGGAATCATGGTGACCCTCCCGGGGCACCGGGGGTCCCCTACGGCCATTATAGAGTCCCCGAAAAAATTTCGGGCGAAAACGGCAACCGGTAAAGACTTGATCGTACCAATACACTTAAGCTGTTAAACAGAATCGTTAATGTCGCAAAACTTGAGCCTGACACTTGTAGGCTATGTGATCATAACACGCTTCCACTGCTCACTCTGATACTTAAACTAATAAGGCATGAAAAAATAATCTATAATCTGGCAAACTCTCCTTAACGTCATCAATAATCAACTGTTACTTACGACATCGTCAAACTTATTGCTAATGTTAGGTACCCCTAAAGTCATATCCTAACAGAATTACAATCATAACCTTAGCAATGCAACAACCTTTATAACAACACTTTGTATATTATAACCTAGTGTGGAAGTACAACCGACTATTTACAACAAAACTAACAAATACATAACCGTTATACAACCAAAATATGTTCTTAGTAGAACTAAGTTACACACCATGATCATACACATTTCACATAGAAACAAACATAAGTAGGCAAAACCATATGTACATAACAGACTTTCTAGTTGGTGCATGATACTATATTGTCTTCCAATGGTTGTCGCCCTTCCATTGTTCAATCCTCTTATTTACTAATCTTCACTGGTCACATCTGAGTAATCCCCTATAGGTATCTCTTCGGGTTCTTCCTCAGAGTCATTTTCAATATCATCACGCAGCACCATGACCCATGTCCCATGACGCAGCACCTTGTCCCATGTCCTATGACGCAGCACCTTGTCCCATGTCCCATGACGCAGCACCATGACCCATGTCCCATGATGCAGCACCATCACCCATGGCGTTGCAGCACCATGACCCATGGCGTTTCAGCCCCATGACCCATGGCGTTGCAGCCCCATGACCCATGGCGTTGCAGCCCCATGACCTATGCGTTGCAGCACCTTGTCCCATGCGTTGCAGCACCATGACCCATGCGTTGCAGCACGATGCAGCACCATGACCCATGCGTTGCAGCACGATGCATCACCATGACCCATACGTTTCATCACGATGCAGCATCATGACCCATGCGATGCAACCCGATGCAGCACCATGACCCATGCGATCCAACACGATGCAGCACCATGACCCATGCGATGCAACCCGATGCAGCACCATGACCCATGCGATCCAACACGATGCAGCACCATGACCCATGCGATGTAACACGATGCAGCACCATGACCCATGCGTTGCAACACGATGCAGCACCATGACCCATGCGATGCAACACAATGCAGCACCATGACCCATGCGTTGCAGCACCAGGACCCAACGACGCAGCACCATGACCAGGCCCCGTGAGCACCCATGCCCCAGGAATGCTCTAGGGGACGTGTTTTGTGCCATTTTGCGCAAAGTTTTTGACGTTAATATTTTCGGCCCATATCGTACGGGAGACCCTTATGGGACATGGGAGGCCCCTAGGGTCGGTTATTGGGTCCATGATAGGCTTGTAAGGGCGGTTTTACGCGATGCCATTGTTTTGGCCCAAAAACGGGCGACATGGGTGATATCTGAGTTCGGGAATCATGGTGACCCTCCCGGGGCACCGGGGGTCCCCTACGGCCATTATAGAGTCCCCGAAAAAATTTCGGGCGAAAACGGCAACCGGTAAAGACTTGATCGTACCAATACACTTAAGCTGTTAAACAGAATCGTTAATGTCGCAAAACTTGAGCCTGACACTTGTAGGCTATGTGATCATAACACGCTTCCACTGCTCACTCTGATACTTAAACTAATAAGGCATGAAAAAATAATCTATAATCTGGCAAACTCTCCTTAACGTCATCAATAATCAACTGTTACTTACGACATCGTCAAACTTATTGCTAATGTTAGGTACCCCTAAAGTCATATCCTAACAGAATTACAATCATAACCTTAGCAATGCAACAACCTTTATAACAACACTTTGTATATTATAACCTAGTGTGGAAGTACAACCGACTATTTACAACAAAACTAACAAATACATAACCGTTATACAACCAAAATATGTTCTTAGTAGAATTAAGTTACACACCATGATCATACACATTTCACATAGAAACAAACATAAGTAGGCAAAACCATATGTACATAACAGACTTTCTAGTTGGTGCATGATACTATATTGTCTTCCAATGGTTGTCGCCCTTCCATTGTTCAATCCTCTTATTTACTAATCTTCACTGGTCACATCTGAGTAATCCCCTAGAGGTATCTCTTCGGGTTCTTCCTCAGAGTCATTTTCAATATCATCACGCAGCACCATGACCCATGTCCCATGACGCAGCACCTTGTCCCATGTCCTATGACGCAGCACCTTGTCCCATGTCCCATGACGCAGCACCATGACCCATGTCCCATGATGCAGCACCATCACCCATGGCGTTGCAGCACCATGACCCATGGCGTTTCAGCCCCATGACCCATGGCGTTGCAGCCCCATGACCCATGGCGTTGCAGCCCCATGACCTATGCGTTGCAGCACCTTGTCCCATGCGTTGCAGCACCATGACCCATGCGTTGCAGCACGATGCAGCACCATGACCCATGCGTTGCAGCACGATGCATCACCATGACCCATACGTTTCATCACGATGCAGCATCATGACCCATGCGATGCAACCCGATGCAGCACCATGACCCATGCGATCCAACACGATGCAGCACCATGACCCATGCGATGCAACCCGATGCAGCACCATGACCCATGCGATCCAACACGATGCAGCACCATGACCCATGCGATGTAACACGATGCAGCACCATGACCCATGCGTTGCAACACGATGCAGCACCATGACCCATGCGATGCAACACAATGCAGCACCATGACCCATGCGTTGCAGCACCAGGACCCAACGACGCAGCACCATGACCAGGCCCCGTGAGCACCCATGCCCCAGGAATGCTCTAGGGGACGTGTTTTGTGCCATTTTGCGCAAAGTTTTTGACGTTAATATTTTCGGCCCATATCGTACGGGAGACCCTTATGGGACATGGGAGGCCCCTAGGGTCGGTTATTGGGTCCATGATAGGCTTGTAAGGGCGGTTTTACGCGATGCCATTGTTTTGGCCCAAAAACGGGCGACATGGGTGATATCTGAGTTCGGGAATCATGGTGACCCTCCCGGGGCACCGGGGGTCCCCTACGGCCATTATAGAGTCCCCGAAAAAATTTCGGGCGAAAACGGCAACCGGTAAAGACTTGATCGTACCAATACACTTAAGCTGTTAAACAGAATCGTTAATGTCGCAAAACTTGAGCCTGACACTTGTAGGCTATGTGATCATAACACGCTTCCACTGCTCACTCTGATACTTAAACTAATAAGGCATGAAAAAATAATCTATAATCTGGCAAACTCTCCTTAACGTCATCAATAATCAACTGTCAGTTACGACATCCTCAAACTTATTACTAATGTTAGGTACCCCAAAAGTCATATCCTAACAGAATTACAATCATAACCTTAGCAATGCAACAACCTTTATAACAAAACTTTGTATATTATAACCTAGTGTGGAAGTACATCCGGCTATTTACAACAAAACTAACAAATACATAACCGTTATACAACCAAAATATGTTCTTAGTAGAACTAGGTTACACACCATTATCATACACATTTCACATAGAAACAAACATAAGTAGGCAAAACCATATGTACATAACAGACTTTCTAGTTGGTGCATGATAGTATATTGTCTTCCAAAGGTTGTCCCCCTTCCATTGTTCAATCCTCTTATTTACTAATCTTCACTGGTCACATCTGAGTAATCCCCTATAGGTATCTCTTCGGGTTCTTCCTCTGAGTCATTTTCAATATCATCACTCCCCCATTCATCTGAGCTAACCTCAATTACCTCAACTCCATTGCACCAATGTAAATCAATGCATGCGTGTTGGTTTACAGTCAAATGTTCTTCAACATATCCTAGTTGTTGCATACGCAGCTCTTCTGGGCTAGGTTCCACATTAATCCTTGTACATTCTTCTACTCTTTTGGTTTAACGTCCTCACCCACATAACTGTCTTCTAATACCATATTTTCTTCGTCTACCCCATCATCTAGGTGTACATGATCTATAATGTAAGTGGCTTCACCCTCAACATCTATCTCTGTAATAGTTTCATTATCACTAACGTCTAGCATATTAAGATCATCAATATGTGGAATTCTTTCTTCCCAAAAGTTGTCTAAATCCATATCAAGTACTATTTGAGGTTGTACGTAATCTAATATCCTCATAATTCTGGTGGCTTTCCAATACTGATTTAGCTCAAAAATATCATCTTCTACCTCATCAACAGTCTTGGACCATCTAATCCACTCAAGGTTCAAATAGTTATCCCATGAGTCTATACACTCAAGTATGTACTCGGTCAACTGTTCACGACTATAGATGCTATACTCAACCCATGGACTATACTCAACCCATGGAGATATCTCTGGTAAAGTTTTCATAATGACATATGCTTGTACCTCATTACAATATAAAGGATTAGGACCGACTATCCTATTGTAATAGTCTATGTATCTCATCATATCGCTTACGTGTCTCGAAATAGGCTTCATTGGCAACAATCCCCACATGAAAGGATGCAAAGGTTCACTCCCTTTAGGTTGCACCATCTATTGCACGTAGAAGCAACAATGAAAAATAAGACAACGCAGAGAACTTCACATAACAATAACAATCCCAAGCCCGTCTATACTCTCTCTTCCGACGGCTTTAAACATACTTAATTTCTTTTAATACAACTAAGTCTTGCTTATTCCATTTTAACCTAAATCAGTTTAACTAACGCTTAGATCATAATGATCATTGCGTCGACTCAAAGAGTAAACTGCTCTGACACTCTAAGCACTGCAGAACGTACCCCTTCGGAATGAACTGCTCTGATACCATTTTGTAACAACCCAAATTTTCCAAAGCCTGATTAAGGCGGAATCCATCCTTAGCGGAAGCACCTCAAACCTTAATTTGGGCTTGTTACCGCCATATTTTCTCCCGGAGGAAATACAAGGCTAAACAATCAAAGAATTATTAACTGACAGTGATACTAATGAGCTATTGAAAAGAAACAGTGGATCTTTATTAACTGAATCATAATTGTTTTACAGACACGCTTACTACAACTAAAAAGAAATGACAGTTATCTACACTTGGCGTTCTCTCATCTAAGCCCTGTTTCCCGAAAGACAACACCTACAAAAATAAACTCAACAGAAAACAAACACTGCCCTCCCCATAAATGGAGAGAACAGGGGTCAAATCAGCAAACGCTGAGTAACACCACTCTACCATGTAAAAACTAGTTCCTAAGTACACCTGCCTTAGGAACCATTTTGCACCTCAGAGTAAAACACTTTTCTGAAAACATTTCTGAAAACGAACACTTTTGTTTGTAAACAGAAAACCATCTTTTGAAAACCAAAGCTTTTCAGGTACCATAACTTCATAAACAACCAATAGACTTCACTGATAACAGATAACTTCTCAGAATTCAATCCTCGATCACACTTTACACTCCGGTAATCCATTTCTTTTATTATGGCATTGGGAAAGTGAACAAGGTAGTATAACAACGATGGAGATGCTTTACCATGTGTATACTACTTACGGGAACGTCTTCTCCCACAATACTTGGCCACAATACACAAAACAGAAGTCTAGTATGATCATACCCCTTAAGTACTCTCGGAGATAACTTTACCGTAGAGTATGTCCTTCGGAGATACTTCAACACAAGACATTTATGTCTTTCGGAGAGTTCAACAAAGGACATTCATGGCCGTACATACCATGACCTTAAGGACGACACACAATATACAGAATTTTCCAAAGAGGGTTCCCTTTCGAGAACGATCCTTTGGAGCACAAAATGTTCGTCACTCATGGAGGTACTTTACCATGAGCTTCTCAACCCACATGCCATTCTTTCACTTTAAGTGATTAATGTCTTTCCACAAAAGCACATAGCACATAGCACATAAAGACATGTAGCACAACAATAGGCTTACTATTCCATTTATCATCTCTTTGACAACACTTCTATCTTCTTTGCTTCAGAAAACCATCACACTTGTAATACCACTTTGAGGTATCATAAACAAATTAATCTAGAGCTTTAAAAACATTAGGAAAGCAATTCCAAGCATAGGACACATAGCAATTAGAGTAAAAACAAAACAGAAGTTAGAAAGGTAGTAGACATGGAAGTTACCTCGTGCTATCTAAGACTACAGGTGACGGTTACTTAAAGAACTTCTAACGTGGGCTTCAACAAACTTCCCCTTTCATTTGCAAAAGGTTCTAAGGTCACCAAGGTCACCATAGTCCAAAATGAGTTCAATTGGACTTAGAATCCATGAGAAACTCACAAAGTAACTCAAGGAGTAATGCTGGATGGACTACAGAACTGAAGGTGAAATCTAAATGGCATTGAAGCTTTATTTCTTAGGGTTCTAACAAAGGTTGTAGGATGTCATTATCATAAGTATTCAAGGAGAAAATCACCAAAGAGTGCAGAGGTATCAATCTTACGGGTTGATTTGCACAGTTGGGAGAAGTGGAGTTTTTGAGAGGGTTAGAGGTGCGATAAATGAGAACCAAATGGCTCTGTTTCTGGGCTATTTATAGGGCTAGAAGGTGGAAACGTTTCACACGCAACAAGAAAGGATAAGTATCACTAATGTCGGTTACAAAACTGACTTAAAACGCCAGCTCAGTCGGTGCTGTATGGCGGCTGGATAAGCTTGCCTTCTTGGCTGTATTAGGCGGAATTAAACACCTATGGTGAGCTACTTTGATAGCCTAGAGGTGTCTCATAAGGATCAAATATAGCAATAGGTTGGGGTTATAATGCATAGGAAAAGGCTCTCCAATCATAGACAAGTACATGAGCTGTTGTTTCTGGAACATGTTTCTTGAACGTGGGCTAAAAGACATGAGAGGCCCATAGGGTCGGTTATTGGGTCCCTGATATGTAAGGGCGATTTTACGCGATGCCAATGTTTTTTTTTGGGTGCAAGTCAGAAATTGTATTATTGCTAGCTGTAACGTAACAAGATTACAGCCCATAGGCAATGCAAATCCAAGGCCACCTACTAGGTAGGGTTCCTTTTTTCTACATCCCTTTACTCCCTTACAAACCTAGAGTCTAACTGGATCAACTCACTACAAGCAGTGGTTCACCATCTCTGTAAACACAACATTATACAAAAAATCATTCCTGACTTATAGCAAAATACAAAAACATAATAGCTAATTATTACAACTTCTTCTAGCCTTTCTGATCTGCTGGATTCTGCTTTTCCTCACTCTGCCTAGCTACAGCCAGTTGATTCTGATTTCTAGCTGAAACCTGCTGTATGAATTTCTGCACAGATTCTTCTACTTCCTCTCTCTGCCTAGTTTTTGCCAACTGATTCTGATTTCCTTGCTGTAACCTGCTGAATGAATTTCTGCACAGGTTCTCATGCCTTGCAGAGCTATTGGGTTCTGCATATCTCCCCTACTGCTGATCTGCTGCCACCTGAAACTGATTTCCTGTTGCTCAGCTGCATGCTTTCCATCAACACCAAAATACAGACACATATTTCAGAAAACAAATGGATTACACATTTTCTATCCATCTCCTGTCCTTGTTGTTTATTTTCCTCTTGCTGCTGCATTGTTGTATTCTAATTCTGACCACCTGCTGAATCTGCTGCTTGATCTGCATCAAAGACATTCCGGTCCCCTCAAAATGGTGGATGTTTCTGCATCTCCATATCCAATACACTATTGCTGCAAGTCCTGCTGCATATACTTCCCTTCTGAAACAGGAAACCTTTTGTCTGCTTATCCAGTTGAGTATTCCTTGGATAGTGTTAGCTTTTCCTGACATCTGTAGCCATCCTCTTAGCTGATTCAGGATCCCTGCTGATACCCTACAGCTGAAGAACAGGTGGTTATGGTCTTCTGTCTCCACTTTGCACAGGTTGCACATGGCATCTCCATTCAGGAAACCCATCTTCTGCATCCTATCCTTTGTTAACAGTCTTCCCAGTTGAGCGAACCACAAGCAGAAACTTTGCCCAAGCATGGTTATCTTCCCCCAAATCAGATTGGCATGTCTGGATTTTGGCATGGGCCCTGTTAGTATCATGTATCCATTTGCAACAGTGTAGAGCCCATCAGTAGTGCCCTTCCACACTCCTCTAGCTGAATATTGGTCCTGGAAAAGACTCTTGATTTTATTGAGTTTTTTCCAGTACCAACTGGCACCCCAAACAGGCTCATAGTTCCAGAGATTAATTCCCTTCAAATAAATCCCATTTAACCCACAAAGTGTCTTTTTTTGTGGCTAAATCCCAAATATGCTTCCCATTTAATGCCATATTGAACCATTTGCAATTTTTAATGTTTATTCCACCATTTTTCCTAGGTCTGCAAACCATATCCCATGCCACCAAGCTAGTCTTCTGTTTCTGATCAGTAGAGCCCCACGGAAAAGATCTGCATTTTTGCTCCACACTTTTGAGTACCCCAGCAGGCATTACAAAGATGCTTGACCAGTGCACATGTATAGAGAATAATACAGAATTTATAAGTTGAGCCCTTCTTGCATATGAGAGGTTTCTGGATGCCCAAATCTGAAGCTTTTTTGTCATTTTATCCACCAAGCACTCACAATCAATTTTGCTCCATTTAGATGGAGACAGTGGTACACCTAGATATTTCATGGGTAGTGTCCCCTCTCTGAACCCTGACAAGCCTAGCAGCTCACTCTTCACTTGTTCACTTACACCAGCAATGTACATGTTAGATTTCTCTTTATTTGCAAACAGGCCAGTAGCTTGTGAAAAATAATTCAAGCTATTCATCATGATACTCACAGATTCTGGTGCTGCTTTGCAGAAGCACATCAAGTCATCAGCAAAACATAGGTGACTCAGTGCCAGTTCTTTGCACATGGGATGCCAACTGAAGCTCTTATCCATACATGCTATTTTCAGGATTCTTGATAGATATTCCATTACCAACACAAAAATGAGTGGAGATATTGGATCTCCTTGTCTAATGCCTCGCTTAGCAGGAAAATAGCCATGAACCTCCCCATTGATGTTGATGCTGAAACTTGCACTTTGGATGCACTCTAGTACCCAACCAATGAATTTTACTGGGAAACCATACCCTTGCAGCATTTCCTTGACAAAAATCCAATGAATAGTGTCATAGGCTTTCCTTAGGTCAATCTTCATCAGGCATCTAGGAGAGGATTGTTTTCTGTTGTAATGCTTGATAAGATCCTGGCAAATCATTATGTTGTGTACAATTGATCTTTAAGCCACAAATGCTCCCTGGTTCACAGAGACCAGGGCAGGAAGCACTCCTGCCAATCTCCCACACAAGATCTTGGAGATGCATTTGTAGATGGTATTGCAGCAGGCAATTGGCCTGAAATCAGATGCCTTCTCAGGATTTGCTATCTTCTGCACAAGACATAAATTTGTGGCATTCACCTGTTTGAGCATTTTAGAGGAGTCAAAAAAGTCAATGATGGCTTCAGTCACATCCTCTCCCACAATATGCCAAGCTTCTCTGAAAAAACCTGATCCAAAGCCATCAGGGCCTGGACTTTTGTTACAGTCAATATCAAACATGGCTAGCTTCACTTCTTCAGCACTCACAGGAGCACTAATGGTCATCTGTTGGTGTATGTCCAATCTGTGTCCTGCTGAAAAGAAACTACTTTCTGCTGTGGTTTCCCTGACCCCTGACACTCCCAACATTTTCCTGTAAAATCCCACAATTTCCTCAATAATCAGATCCTGGTCTTCTAATAATACATCTTCCTGTGTCTTGATGCAGTCTAGTCTCTTCATTTGTCTTCTCTGTTTCATAACTGCATAGAAGAACTGGTTGTTCCCATCTCCTAACTAAATCCACTTAGCTTCGCTCTTCTGCTGCAAAAAATTCTCAGCTACAAAGTTCACTTCATTGTACCTCTGCCTGGCCTGTATCTCTTTTTGCTGCAGTGCCACATTGAGAGGTTCCTTGTTTGCTTTGTCTGAGCTTGGATCATTACAGTTCTAGCAATATCAGCCTGAGCTAATTTATCACTGAATTCCTCTCTGTTTAGCTTTTTCAGAACATTTCTCACTCTTTTCAGCTTCTTGTACACTCTGAACATTTTAGTGCCCTGTGCTCTGCAATTCCAAGCTTGCTGCACCATTGCTTGTAATTCAGAGTGGGGGCACCACATGTTAAAGAACTTAAAGGGAATGTTTCTTTTCATGGTTTCTTCTTGGAGAGTTAAACAAACAGGAGAGTGATCAGATACACCCTCTGGTAGAAACTGTAGAGTGCACTGATCAATCTCCTGCATCCATTGGCTATTGGTAAAAACCCAGTCTATTTTAGAGTAAACTCTCCCTCCCTCCTCATGCCTATTGTTCCATGTGTACTGGCACCCAGACGAAGCCATTTCAGTAAGAAAACAGTCCTCAATGCAGATTTTAAAATCCTGTATTTCAGCAAGAGTAACTGGTTGCCCCCCTTGTCTATTACTAGGAAGCAATACATTATTAAAATCGCCCCCCACAATCCAAGGGTTATTACAATTAATTGCAAAATCCCTGAGATCCTTCCATAATTGTTTCCTGTCTTCTTTTTCATTTTGCCCATACACAAAACTCACCACAAATTCTTTTTTCCTCACTAAATTAATTACCTTGCAGATAATCATTTGCACAGAAGAGAAAAGCACAGTAACATGAAAAACGTCTGGCAACCATCTTATCCAAATTCTTCCCAGCCTATGTTCATTGTGATTACTGTAGGATTCCCACCCTGGCATGAAACTATTTTTGCATTTTTCAAGATTTATTATTCTGATTTTTGTTTCTAGGAAAGCTACCAAGCCACATTTGTTTTTTTGCAGAATAGGGCAACATCCCTCTGCTTATTTGGGCCATTAAGGCCTCTTACATTCCATATAAGGATCCTATCCATGACTAACAGTCAAGATAGGAGGCTTACCATTTCCTGGAACCATACCTGTGTGCAGCTCCTTCTGTATGTCAGGTTCTGCAGTTTTATTTTGTGCTTGTTCTTCATTCTGCAGTGCTGCAAAAGGATTTTGTGTCTCTGTGGATTTTCATTTTGCTGTTGTTGTACTTGTCTGTAGTACCCTCTTCCAGCTCTTAATCCTCTCCCTGCAATACCCATTCTTCCTCTCCCCCTCCCAGCATTTTGCCACAGCTGTTTCCTGGGGTTTTCTTGTTGACCTGGTGGATTCTGTGCAGGTACTGCTTGGATCACAGGTACTGCAGCAGCTTTCCTTCTGCATTCTGTCTCACTGTGCCCATATTGTTTGCAGTGGCTGCATAAGATAGGCTTCCAATCATATTCCACTTCCTGTTCCACAATATTGCCCTGCTCATTCATGTAGTGAACCTTGTTAGGGTAAACATCTCCAATTTCAACTTCAATCATCACCCTGGCATATTGAATTCCAGCTTTAAGCTCTATGTTCCTATCTGCCACCATTGGCCTACCTACAAGGCTTGCTATCTTGCTCAATCCCATTGCATTCCAGTACTTCACATTAAGTCCCGGGAATTTTACCCAAATTGGCACCGAGGTCAATTCCTCTTGGGCATAATCTACATGTTCAGACCATGGCCTTACAACCAGTGGTTTATTATCAAAGTGATATACCCCCTCCTGTAGTACAGCATCCCTCTGCTCTAGGGAATCAAACCGAACCAGAACCAACCCATTTTTCATCATGGCAATTTTGTTCATCCCCCGTTTTGCCCAAATTCTTCTAAGAAATCCACTTACCACATTAATTAGTGGTCTTGACCCCATAACGTAGCAAACAATTGCTTGATTCCAGTAATTAATTTCAGACTCAATGTCCATGAAGTTAATTTCCTCCACAGGTTTTCCCTCATGCATTTTAGGAGCAATAAAATCTAATTTAAATCCCGCATTTTTCAATTTAGAGATGTCAAATTTTTCGCAAGCTGAGGTATTACCTGCAATTGCAGTTTCTTGTTGCTTTGCTTGTTCTGGGCCTTCATCCTCATCTTCAGACGACAAGTGAGTTCTTGCCTTATCCTTCATCTTCGAGAGCCAACTATTGATCTTCTCTCTAGCTAGTTCCATTTGTTGAACTGTTTCTGTTTGTACTTCAGGAGTCATGACCTCCGGTGCCTCCAATTCCTCAGTAAGGTTGCGCACAACCCGATCTAGGTTGTCTCGATTTGTGCTTGAGCTTTGCCTGTGTTTCCCGGTTTTTATAGGACTCGGTGGTACTGAATTTTCCCCATTGTCATCGTGCTTTTCTGTCCCTTGCTTTGTCTTGTCTTTCTTCCCCATTGAAACTCACAGCTGCGTCAATGGAGACCGAGCAGTGTAGAGGAGAGAGACGAGAGCATTTTTTAGAGAGAGAAAGCGCGCGATGCCAATGTTTCGGCCCAAAAATGGGCGACATGGGTGATATCTGAGTTCGGGAATCAAGGTGACCCTCTCGGGGCACCGGGGGTCCCATAGGGACATAATAGAGTCCCCGAAAAAATTTCGGGCGAAAACGGCAATCGGGCCCCGGGAATGCTCTAGGGGACGTGTTCTGGGCCATTTTACGCAAAGTTTTCCGACGTTTATATTTTCGGCCCATATCGTACGGGAGACCCCTATGGGACATGGGAGGCCCGTAGGGTCAGTTATTGGATCCCTGATAGGCTTGTAAGGGCGTTTTTACTCGATGCCAATGTTTTTTTTTTTGTGCAAATCAGAAATTGTATTATTAAAAGCTGTAATGTAGCAAAATTACAACCTAAAGGGCAATGTAAATTCAAGGCCACCTACTAGGTAGGGTTCCTTAGGATCTACATCCCCTAACAACCAAACTAACCAGACATTACTAGGACCAGCACACTACAACCAGTAATAAACCATAACTGTAACAAAAAACAACCATTTCCTCCTTACAGCAATTTAAAAGACACAGTAAAAAGTAACAGATTACAAAGTCCCTATCCATCTCTTATCCTTGCTGTTTATCTTCCTCTTGCTACTGCAATGCTGCATCCTGACTCTGATCACCTGTTGAATCTGCTGCATGATTTGTGACAGGGGCATTCTGATCCCCTCAAAACATTGATTGTTCCTGCATCTCCATATCCAGTAAACTGCTGCTGCAAGCCCTGCTGTATAGATTCTTTCTTGAATCTTGAACATTTTTGCCTGCTTATCCAGTTAAGCATGCCCTGGACTGTATTTGCTTTTGCTGACACTTGTAGCCAACACCTTAATTGAACCAAAACCTCTGTGGATGCACTACAGCTGAAGAACAAGTGATTATGATCTTCTGGTTTCTTCTTACACATGTAACATATAACATCCCCATTTAAAAAACCCATTTTCTGCAGCCTATCTTTAGTTAGCAATCTGCCCATTTGAACCAGCCACAAGCAAAAACTTTGTCTTGGCTTAGATACCTTCCCCCAAATCAAGTCAGCATGTCTGCATTTTGGCAACTCTCCTGCCAATATTCTGTAACCACTAGTAGCATAATAGATCCCATCTGGTGCACCCTTCCACACTCCCCCAACTGTGTAGTGATCATGGAAATAACTTTTGATTTTATTTAGTTTTTTCCAATACCAACTATTCCCCCACATAGGAACATAATTCCAGAAATCTTCTCCTTTCAAATAAACCCCATTAATCCATTTTACCCACAATGTATCTTTTTTGGTGGCTAAATCCCAGATGTGCTTCCCATTTAGAGCAATGTTAAACCATTTACAATTTTTAACATTTATTCCACCATTTTTCCTTGGTCTGCATACAATATCCCAGGCCACCAAACTTGTCTTGTGCTTTTGTTCCGTAGATCCCCACAAAAATAATCTGCATTTTTGCTCTACATTTTTCAGCACCCCAGCAGGCATTATAAAAATGCTAGACCCGTACACATGTATGGAGAACAATATAGAATTGATTAATTGAGCCCTTCCTGCATAAGATAGGTTCCTTGAGGCCCAAATCTGCAGTTTATTTTTTCATCTTATCCACCAAACACTCACAATCCAATTTGCTCCATTTAGATGGGGACAATGGAACACCCAAATATTTTATGGGTAGTGTACCCTCGCTAAACCCTGATAAACATAACAGCTCATTCTTGATTTGTTCATTAACACCAGCTACATATATATTTGATTTCTCTTTGTTTGCAAACAAACCAGTAACTTGTGAAAAATGATTAATGCTGTTCATCAAAATACTCACAGGCTCAAGGGATGCTTTACAGAAGCACATCAAGTCATTAGCAAAGCAGAGATGACTAAGTGCAAGCTCTTTGCACATGGGATGCCAGCTGAAGCTATTATCCATACAAGCTATCTTCAGGATTCTTGACAGGTATTCCATGACCAAAACAAAGATTAATGGAGAAATTGGATCTCCCTTCCTAATGCCACGTTTTGGAGTAAAATAACCATGTGCTTCCCCATTCAAATTAATGCTGAAACTAGCAGTCTGAATGCACTCTAACAACCAGCCACTGAACTTCACAGGGAAACCATACCCTTGCAGCATTTCCTTAATAAAACCCCAATGAATTGTGTCATAAGCTTTTCTTAGATCAATCTTCATCAAGCACCTAGGAGAGGATTGTTTCCTCCTGTAATGCTTAATGAGATCCTAACATATCATTATGTTGTGGACTATTGATCTCTGAGCCACAAAAGCTCCCTGATTTATAGAGACAAGAACAGGAAGCACTCTTGCCAATCTCCCACACAAAATCTTGGAGATGCACTTGTAGATGGAATTGCAGCATGCTATAGGCCTGAAATCAGAGGCCTTCTCAGGATTAGGAATCTTCTGCAAAAGACACAGATTTGTGGCATTCACCTCTTTGAGCATTTTAGAGGAATCAAAAAAATCCATAATAGCATCAGTCACCTCTTGCCCCACAATATGCCAAGCTTCTTTGAAGAATCCTGATCCAAAACCATCAGGGCCTGGGGTTTTATTACAATTAATATCAAACATGGCTTTCTTCACCTAATCAGCACTCACAGGAGCACACAAGATCATCTGTTGATGCAAGTCTAGTCCATGACCTGCAAAGAAAAAACTATCTTCTGCTGTAGTGTCCCTGACACCTGAAATCCCCAACATCTCTCTGTAAAACCTCACAAATTCCTCCATAATCAAGTTCTGGTCTTCCAAAAGAACACCCTCCTGTGTCTTAATAGAATGCACTCTATTCTGCTGTCTTCTCTGCTTCATGACTGCATGAAAAACTGAGTGTTCCCATCTCCCAACTGAACCCATTTGGCCTTGCTCTTTTGTTGTAAAAAATTCTCAGCTGCCATATTCACCTCATTATACCTCATCCTGGCCTGTACTTCTTTCTGCTGCAGTGCCTCATTTAAAGGCTCCTTGTTTGCTTCAGTCTGAGCTTGAGTCATAGCAATTCTAGTAATATTAGCTTGAGATAAAATGTCACTAAACTCATCCCTATTCAGCTTCTTCAGTACTGATCTCACCCTTTTCAGTTTCTGATAAACTCTATACATTTTTGTGCCTTGTGTTCTGAAGTTCCAGGCTTGCTGCACAATTGCTTGAAATTCAGAGTGGAGGCTCCACATGTTAAAGAATTTAAAAGGGATATTTATATTTGTGCATTCTTTATGAAGAGTTAAGCAGATTAGAGAGTGATCAGATACTCCCTCTGGACGAAACTGCAGAGCATATTGATCATACTCCTGGAACCAAAGGCTATTGGCAAAAACCCAATCAATTTAGAGTATACTCTCCCTCCCCCCTCATGCCTGTTATTCCAGGTATATTGACACCCAGACCAGCCCATTTCAGCGAGGTAACAGTCATCTATGCAAGCTTTAAAATCTTGAATCTCAACATATGTAACTGGCAGTCCCCCTTGTCTATTGCCAGCTAACAAAACATTATTGAAATCCCCACCAACAATCCAAGGTTTATTGCAAATATTTGCAAAATCAGTAAGATCCCTCCACAATTGTTTCCTTTCCTCCTTTTCATTTAAACCATAGACAAAGCTCACCACAAACTCCATTTTTCTCTCAATATTGAACACTTTACAAATAATCATTTGCACAGAAGAGAAAATCACATCAACATGAAAATAATTTGGCAACCATCTTATCCATATTCTGCCCAACCTATGATCATTATGATTAATATAGGATTCCCACCCTGGCATGAAACTGTTTTTATATTTTTCAAGATTAACTAATCTTATTTTAGTTTCCAGAAAAGGGCAACATCCCTCTGCAAAAAAGGGCAACATCCCTCTGCTTATTAGGGCCATTAAGGCCTCTCACATTCCATATAAGGATCCTACCCATGACTACCAGTCAAGATAGGAGAGTTACCATGTGGTGGCACCACACCTGTGCTCTGAACCTCCTGTATCCCTGGCTCTACTACTTCACCATATACCAGCTGCACCTCCTGCACTCCTCCTTCATTTTGCAGTATATCAAAAGAATTCTGTATCTGCGAAGTGACATTTTTAAGTTGCGGAATTTGTCTGTAGCTGCCTCTACCCCCTCTCATCCCTCTCCATGCATTCCTCATTCTACCTCTACCTCTCCCTACATTCTGCCATTGCTGGTTCCTAGGGATTTCTTGCTGTATAGGTTGGTTCTGCACAGGTACAGGTTGATTCACAGGGGCAGTAATAACTTTCTTCTTTCTGCAATCAGGCTCAATATGCCCTTACTGTTTGCAATGACTGCAGATTATAGGCTTCCAGTCATAGTCCACCTCCTGCTCAACAATATTCCCCCTCTCATTCTTAAAATGCACCTTGGCAGGGTATTCACCTCCAATTTCAACTTCAATCAGCACTCTAGCATAGTGAATCCCCACCTTGAGCTCAGTATTCCTGTCAGCCATCATTGGCCTGCCAACTAAACTTGCAATTTTGCTCAATCCCATTGCATTCCAGTATTTAATATCTAACTCAGGGAATTTAACCCATATAGGAACAGAGGTAAGTTCCTCATGGGTATAATCCACATTTTCAGATCATGGCCTAACAATCATAGGTTTATTATCAAAATGATAAACCCCTTCCTGTATCACAGCATCCCTTTGCTCCAGAGAGTCAAATCTAACCAGAACTAGTCCATTCTTCATCATTGCAATTTTACTCATCCCCCTTTTAGCCCAAATTCTTCTTAGAAATCCAGTGAAAGCATTAATTGGAGGCCTTGACCCCATTACATAGCATACAACAGCTTGGTTCCAGTAACTAATTTCAGATTCAATATCCATGAAATTAATATCCCCAACTGGTTTTCCCTCACGCATAGTAGGCGCAATAAAATCCAATTTAAACCCAGCATTTTTCAATTTGGTTATATCAAATTTTTCCCAGGCTGAGATATTACCAACACCTGTAGATTGCTGCTGCTTGGCAGGCTCTGAAGCTTCAACCTCATCTTCCCAAGAGAAATGAGTTTTGGCCTTCTCCTTCATCTTCGAGAGCCATGAATTAATTTTCTCTCTGGCTATCTCCATCTGTTGTACCGTTTCTGGTTGCACCTCCGGCGTCATAATTTCAGGAGCCTCCAATTCATTTGTGAGATTTCGTACTACCCGATCAAGATTAGGTCGGTTAGTACTGTTACATTGCCTATGATTTGTGATTTTTGTAGGACTTGGGGGAGCCACTGAATTTTTCGCATCATCGACGTGGTTTTCAGTCCCTTTCTTTGCTTTATCCTTCTTCCCCATTAATACTCAAAGCTTCGTTAATAGCTCGATGCCAATGTTTTGGCCCAAAAACGGGCGACATGGGTGATATCTGAGTTCGGG
>CM076142.1:27787500-27915000 GCA_038025085.1 Tetragonia tetragonoides
TACTCATTTGAGCCAGCCACAGGCAAAAGCTTTGTCTAGGCATGTATATCTTTCCCCATATCAAATCTGCATGTGTGCATTTTGGCATGTTTCCTTGTAGCATTCTGTATCCACTTGCAGCAGAATAAATGCCATCAGCTGCATACTTCCATACTCCCTTTGTTGTGTATTGCCCCTGGAAATAACTTTTGATTTTGTTCAGTTTATTCCAGTACCAGCTTGTGCCCCATACTGGTGCATAATTCCAGAGATTTACTCCTTTCAGATAAACCCCATTAATCCATCTCACCCACAGAGTGTCTTTTTTTGTGGCTATATCCCAGATCTACTTACCATTTAGAGCTATGTTGAACCATTTGCAATTCTTTACATTGGGCCCACCATTTTTCCTTGGTCTGCACACCATATCCCATGCCACCAAGGTTGTCTTATGTTTCTGTTCAGTAGTCCCCCACAAGAAAAATCTGCATTTTTGCTCCACACTTTTTAATACCCCGGTAGGCATTATGAATATGCTTGACCAGTATACATGTATAGAGAATAATACAGAGTTTATTAGTTGGACTCTCCCTGCATAAGAGAGGTTTCTAGAGGCCCAGATCTGCAACTTTTTTGTCATTTTTTCCACTAAGCATTCACAATCAATTTTGCTCCATTTTGAAGGGGAGAGTGGGACACCCAGGTATCTCATGGGCAAAGTACCCTCCCTGAAGCCTGAAAGGTGTAACAGTTCATTTTTTCCTTGTTCACTCACCCCTGCTATGTAAATGTTTGATTTTTCCTTGTTAGCATACAAGCCAGTTGCTTTTGAGAAGTGATTTATGCTATTCATCATGGTGCTCACGGAAACAGGGTCAGCTTTACAGAAACACATTAAGTCATCAGCAAAGCGTAGGTGACTTAATGCAAGCTCTTTACACATGGGGTGCCCGCTGAAGCTCTTGTCCATGCAGGCTATCTTCAAGATCCTTGACAGATATTCCATTATCAGTACAAATATTAAAGGAGAGATTGGGTCACCTTACCGGATGCCACGTTTTGCAATAAAGTTTCCATGGGCTTCTCCATTTATATTAATACTGAAGCTTGCTGTTTTGATGCATTCAAGTAACCATCCACTGAATTTTACAGGGAATCCATACCCTTGCAGCATTTCCTTCACAAAACCCCAATGTATTGTGTCATATGCTTTCCTTATATCTATCTTCATCAAGCATCTAGGAGACGGTTGTTTCCTGTTATAGTGCTTAATAAGATCCTCACATATCATAATGTTGTTAACAATAGACCTCTGTGCAACAAAGGCTCCCTGGTTCACTGACACCAGCTCAGGTAGTACTTCTACCAATCTCCCAGACAAGATCTTGGAGATGCATTTGTAGATTGTATTACAACAAGCTATTGGTCTGAAATCTGAAGCCCTCTCTGGATTTTGTATCTTCTGTACAAGGCATAAGTTTGTAGCATTCACCTCCTTGAGCATTCTAGATGAGTCAACAAAGTCAATTATGGCTTCAGTCACCTCTTGCCCTACAATTTGCCATGCTTCCTTGAAAAAACCTGATCCAAAGCCATCAGGCCCCGGGCTTTTATTACACTCAATTTCAAACATTGCTTTTTTCACCTCATCTGCATTCACAGGGGCTATGAGGTTCATCTGTTGGTGAATGTCAAGTTTGTGGCCTGCTTGGAAGTATCTGTCTTCTGCTGTGGTTGCTCGGACCCCTGAGACCCCCAACATTTCCTTGTAGAACCTCACAAATTCTTCCATAACCAAGTTCTGATCTACCAGTAGGATCCCCTGTTGTGTCCTGATGGAATGAACTCTATTGGTGTTCCTTCTTTGCTTCATGACTGCATGGAAGAATTGATTGTTTCCATCTCCCAACTGAACCCAATTTGCCTTGCTTTTCTGCTGTAAGAAGTTTTCAGCTGCCATGTTGACCTCATTGTATCTTTACCTTGCCTGTATTTCATTCTGTTGCATTGTCTCATTTAATGGCTCCTTGTTGGCTTCAATCTGTGCTTGAGTCATGGCTATTCTAGCAATATCTGCCTGTGCAAGGATGTCACTGAATTCATTCCTGTTTAGCTTTCTCAGCACTGTTCTCACCTTTTTCAGTTTCTGGTACACTCTGAACATTTTTGTGCCTTGTGTTCTGAAATTCCAAGCTTGCTGCACCTTAGCTTGGAATTTAGAGTGGAGGCTCCACATGTTGAAATACTTAAAGGGGATGTGTTTTTTTGTAGGTTCTCTATGGAGAGTCAGACAAATTGGGGAATGGTCAGAAACACCCTCTGGGTGGAATTTAAGATCAGATTGATCAAATTCCTGGAACCAGAGACTGTTTACAAATGCCCAATCAATTTTAGAATACACTCTCCCACCCCTTTCATGCCTATTATTCCATGTAAACTGGCACCCTGACCACCCCATTTCAGTGAGGAAACATTTTTCTATGCACTCTTTAAAATCCTGTATTTCTGCATAAGCAACTGGTATTCCACCTTTTCTATTTTCAGGTAACATCACATTATTAAAATCCCCCCCTACAAACCATGGAGTATTACAATTAATTGCAAAATCATTTAGGTCCTTCCATAGTGTTTTCCTTTCCTCCTTTTCATTTAGGCCATATACAAAGCTCATCACAAATTCCATTTTTTTCACAATATTTACCACTTTACAAATGATCATTTGCACAGAAGAGAATATCACATCCACATTGAATTTGTTTGGCATCCATCTTAACCATATTCTACCCAACCTATGCTCATTGTGATTAGTGTAAGAGTCCCAACCTGGCATGAAGCTTTTTTTGTATTTTTCTAAGTTAACTAATCTGATTTTTGTTTCTAGAAAAGCCACCAAACCACAATTATTTTCTTTGCAAAAGAGGGCAACATCCCTCTGTTTATTTGGGCCATTAAGGCCTCTGACATTCCAAATTAGTATCCTATCCATGACTACCAGTCAAGATAGGAGACTTACCATGCAATGGCACCTCATCTGAATTCTGAACATGTCGCATTTCTGGCTCCACTACTACTTCTATCTGTTCCTTTTGGATTTCCTGCATTTCTTCTTCATTTTGCAAAATGTCAAAACTGTTCTGCATAACAGTTTTGGGCTGCTGAAACTTGTCTGTAGTAACCTCTTCCTGCATTCCAGGCTCTACCTCTACCTCTTCCTGCATTCTGCCACTGTTTAGCCCTAGGAATTACCTGTTGTGCAGGTTGAGTTTGCACAGGCCCTTGTTGCACAGGTGCAGGCACAGGCTTCTTTTTTCTGCATTCTGTTTCATTGTGACCATACTGTTTACAGTGGTTACACAGAATGGGCTTCCAATCATAGTCCACTTCTTGTTCTACTATGTTTCTCCTCTCATTCTTGAAGTGCACTTTTTCAGGGTAATTCTCTCCTATTTGCACCTCAATCAGTACTCTAGCATAGTGAATCCACTTTGAGTTCTGTATTTCTGTCTGCCATCATTGGCCTTCCAACTAGGCTTGCAATTTTGCTCAAGCCCATTGCATTCCAATACTTGACATTGAGTCCAGGGAATTTAACCCATATTGGCACAGAGGTGAGTTCTTCTTGAGCATAATCTATGCTTTCTGACCATGGCCTAACTATCATGGGTTTGTTATCAAAGTGGTACACCCCCTCCTGGATTACAGCATCTCGTTGCTCCAACGAGTCGAATCTAACCAAAACTAACCCATTTCTCATCATAGCTATTTTGTTCATCCCTTTTTTTTTCCCCAAATTCTTCTTAAAAAACCACTAAATATATTAATTGGTGGCTTAGACCCCATCACATAGCATACTACAGCTTTGTTCCAGTAATTAATTTCTGATTCGATGTCCATAAAATTAATTTCACCCACTGGTTTACCCTCGTGCATATTTGGTTCAATATAATCCAATTTGAAGCCAGCATTTTTCAGTTTAGATATGTCAAATTTTTTCCAAGCTGAAACCTTACCATCATCTGTAGCCTCCTGCTGCTTGTCCTGCTCAGGTTCTTCTTCCTCCGAGTCGGATGAGCTTTACGATTTTGCCTTTTCCTTCATCTTTGAAAGCCATGAATTGATTTTTTCCTTTCCTAATTCCATTTGCTGCACGGTTTCTGTTTGGACATCTGGTGTCATGACTTCTGAATCCTCCAATTCATCCGCAAGGTTGCGCATAACTCGATCTAGGTTTTCATGGTTTGTACTGTTTTTTTGTTTTTGCGACACATTTTTCGTGGGACAAGGTGGATTTGCTGATTTTCCCGCATCGTCATCTTGCTTTCCATTCCCTTTCTTAGCTTTGTCTTTCTTCCCCATTCGAACTCAGCGTTGCGTTAATGGTGAACGAGCACTGTAGAGGAGAGAGTTGGGAGCATTTTAGAGAGAGAAAATCTGCGACATCGCGATGCAAATGTTTTGGCCCAAAAACAGGCGACGTGGGTGATATCTGAGTTCGGGAATCAAGGTGACCCTCCCGGGGCACCGGGGGTCCCCTAGGGCCATAATAGAGTCCCAGAAAAAATGTCGGGCGAAACCGGCAACCGGGCCCCGGGAATGCTCCAGGGGACGTGTTCTGGGCCATTTTAGGCAAAGTTTTCGACGTTAATATTTTCGGCCTATATCGTACGGGAGACCCCTATGGGACATGGGAGGCCCCTAGGGTCGGTTATTGGGTCCCTGATAGGCTTGTAAGGGCGATTTTACGCGATGCCAATGTTTTGGCCCAAAAACGGGCGACATGGGTGATATCTGAGTTCGGGAATAAAGGTGCCCCTCCCGGGGCACCGGGGGTCCCCTAGGACCATAATAGAGTCCCCGAAAAAATTTCGGGCGAAAACGGCAACCGGGCCCTGGGAATGCTCTAGGGGACGTGTTCTAGGCCATTTTACGCAAAGTTTTCGACGTCAATATTTTCGGCCCATATCGTACGGGAGACCCCTATGGGACATGGGAGGCCCCTAGGGTCGGGTATGGGTCCCTGATAGGCTTGTAAGGGCGGTTTTACGCGATGCCAATGTTTTTTTTTTTGGTGCAAGTCAGAAATTGTATTATTACTAGCTGTAATGTAACAAGATTACAGCCCATAGGCAATGCAGATCCAAGGCCACCTATTGGGTAGGGTTCCTTTTTTCTACATCCCTTTACTACCTTACAAAACCTAGAGTCAATCTGGAGCAACTCACTACAAGTAGTGGTTCACCCTCTCTGTAAACACAACAAAATACAAAATCATTTATGACTTACAACAAAATACAAAAACATAATAAGCTAAGATATTACAATTTCTTCTAGCCTTTCTGATATGCTGCATTCTGTTTCTTCCTCACTCTGCCTAGCTTCAGCAAACTGCTACTGATTCCCTGCTGAAACCTGCTGCCTGATTTTCTGCACAGGTTCTCATACCTTGCAGAACTGATGGATTTTCTGCTGAAAACCTGGTGAATTCTGATTCTGCTGCTGTACTGCATCATTGACAGTCTTCTCCCCTTAATTTCATTCTAATGCAGACTGTCTGCTGGCTCTGCTACATGGCCTGGTCCAGTTCCTTTCTGACTATATCTCCCCTATCCATCTCTTATCCCTGCTGGAAATCTTCCTCTTGCTGTTGCTGCATTGTTGGATTCTGATTCTGACAACTTGCTGAACCTGTTGCATGATCTGTGACACTGGTATACTGCCTTCACCAGCAAAATGAGTATTCCTGCATCTCCAGACCCAATAAACTGCTGCTGCTAGCCCTGATGCATATACTTCCTTCCTGAGTCTCGAGCATTTTTGCCTGCTTATCCAGTTGAGCATCCCCTGAATTGTTTTTCCTTTTGCTGAAATTTTCAGCCAACCCCTTAGCTGATCCAGGACTGCTGTTGACCCTTTGCAGTTGAAGAACAGATGGTTGTGGTCCTCTGGTTTCAGCTTACACAGGTAGCATATCACATCTCCATTCAAGAAACCCATTCTCTGCAGCCTATCTTTAGTTAATAATCTTCCCATTTGGGCTAGCCACAGGCAGAAGCTTTATCTAGGCATGGATAGCTTCCCCCAGATCAAATCTGCATGTCTGTATTTTGGCATATTTCCTTGCGACATTCTGTAGCCACTTGCAGCAGAATATAAGCCATCAGTTTCAAACTTCCATGCTCCCCTTGTAGTGTATTGCCCCTGAAAATAGCTTTTGATCTTGTTCAGCTTATTCCAGTACCAGCTGGAACCCCAGACTGGAGCATAGTTCGAAAAGTTTTCACCTTTGAGATATACCCCATTGATCCATCTTACCCACAGTGTGTCTTTCTTTGTGGCTAGATCCCAGATATGATTCCCATTTAGAGCTATGTTGAACCATTTGCAATTAACATTTAGTCCACCATTTTTCCTTGGTCTGCACACAATGTCCCATGCCACCAAGCTTGTCTTGTGCTTCTGTTCAGTTGTCCCCCATAAGCAAAATCTACATTTTTGCTCCACACTTTTCAGTACCCCAGTAGGCATAATGAAGATGCTTGACCAGTATACAGGTATGGAAAATAATACAGAATTAATTAGTTGAACTCTTCCTAGATAAGAGAGGTTCCTGGAGGCCCAAATCTGCAGTTTCCTTGTCATTTTATCCACCAAGCATTCACAATCTATTTTGCTCCATTTTGAAGGGGACAATGGGACACCCAGGTATTTCATGGGCAATGTTCCCTCTCTAAATCCTAATATGTGCAACAGTTCATTCTTTACTTGTTCATTTACCCCTGCTACATAAATATTTGATTTTTACTTGTTTGCATACAGACCAGTAGCTTGTGAGAAGTGGTTTATGCTGTTCATCATGGTGCTCACAGATTTAGGGGCAGCTTTACAGAAACACATTAAGTCATCAGCAAAGCAGAGATGACTCGAAGCAAGTTCTTTGCACATGGGGTGCCAGCTGAAGCTCTTATCCATACAAGCTATTTTCAGTATTCTTGACAGATATTCCATGACTAATACAAAAATTAGTGGAGAGATTGGATCACCCTGTCTAATGCCACGTTTTGCAATAAAGTAACCATGTGCTTCCCCATTCAGATTGATGCTAAAACTTGCTGTTTGGATGCATTCAAGTAGCCACCCATTGAATTTTACAGGGAACCCATACCCTTGCAGTATTTCCTTCACAAATCCCCAGTGTATTGTGTCATATGCTTTCCTTAGGTCTATCTTCATCAAGCATCTAGGAGATGACTGTTTCCTATTGTAGTGCTTAATGAGGTCCTGACATATCATGATGTTATTCACAATTGATCTCTGAGCCACAAAGGCTCCCTGGTTCACTGAAACAAGCACTGGGAGTACTTTTGCCAGTCTTCCACACAGGATCTTGGATATGCACTTGTATATTGTATTACAGCATGCTATGGGTCTGAAGTCAGATGCCTTCTCTGGGTTTTGTATCTTCTGCACAAGGCATAAGTTTGTAGCATTCACTTCTTTGAGCATTCTAGACGAGTCAAAGAAGTCAATGATAGCTTCAGTCACTTCTTGCCCCACAATATGCCAAGCTTCTTTGAAAAATCCTGATCCAAATCCATCAGGCGGGCTTTTGTTGCAATCTATTTCAAACATTGCTGTTTTGACCTACTCAGTACTAACTGGAGCAATAAGGTTCATCTGTTGATGTATATCCAGTTTGTGACCTGCCGAGAAGAAGCTGTCTTCTACTGAGGTTACTCTATCCCCTGAGACTCCCAACATTTCTTTGTAGAATCTCACAAATTCCTCCATAACCATATGCTGATCATCCAGTAGAATCCCCTGCTGTGTTCTGATTGAGTGCACTCTATTCTTGTGTCTTCTTTGCTTCATGACTGCATGGAAGAACTGTGTGTTTCCATCCCCCAGCTGAACCCAGTTTGCCTTGCTTTTCTGCTGTAAAAAGTTCTCTGCAGCCATATTCACCTCATTGTATCTTCTCCTGGCCTGTATTTCCTTCTGTTGTACTTCCTCATTTAAGGGCTCCATGTTAGCATCAATCTGTGCTTGAGTCATGGCAACTCTAGCAATGTCTGCCTGTGCTAAAATGTCCCTAAATTCATTTCTGTTTAGCATCTTCAACACTGTTCTCACCTTTTTCAGTTTCTGGTACACTCTGAACATTTTTGTGCCTTGTGTTCTGAAATTCCATGCTTGCTGAACCATAGCATGGAATTCAGAGTGGAGGCTCCACATGTTAAAGTATTTAAAGGGGATCTTTGCTTTTGCAGGTTCTCTCTGAAGAGCTAGACAAATTGGGGACTGATCAGAAACACCCTCTGGGTGGAATTTAAGATCAAATTGATCATATTCCTGGAACCAGAGGCTGTTTGCAAAAGCCCAATCAATTTTAGAATAGACTCTCCCACCCCTTTTGATGTCTATTATTCCATGTAAACTGGCACCCTGACCAACCCATTTCAGTGAGGAAACATTGTTCAATGCAGTCTTTAAAATCATGAATTTCAGAAAATGCAACTGGAATTCCTCCTTTTCTATTTTCAGGTAGCATTACATTATTGAAGTCTCCCCCAATAAACCATGGTTTATTGCAATTACTTGCAAAATCTATTAGGTCTTTCCATAATGTTTTCCTTTCCTCTTTTTCATTTAGGCCATATACAAAACTAGCCACAAATTCCTTTTTTTCCACAATATTAACCACTTTACAAATGATCATTTGCACAGATGAGAATAATACATCCACATGAACGCAATTTGGCATCCATCTTAACCATATTCTACCTAAACTGTGCTCATTGTGATTACTATAAGATTCCCAGCCTTGCATGAAACTTTTTTTGTATTTTTCAAGGTTAACTAATCTGATTTTTGTTTCTAGAAAAGCCACCATCCCACATTTATTTTCTTTACAAAAAAGGGCAACATCCCTCTGTTTATTTGGGCCATTTAGGCCTCTAACATTCCATATTAGTATCTTATCCATGACTATCAGTCAAGATAGGAGACTTACCATGTGATGGCACCTCATCTGCATTCTGATTCTTTTGCTGCTCTGGCTCCAGTACTTCTTCTGTCTGTGCTGCCTTTGGATCCTCCTGTATTCCTTCTTCATTTTGCAGGATTTCAAAACTGTTCTGCATCTTAGTGACAGTTTTAGGCTGTTGAACTTGTCTATAGTAGCCTCTTCCTGCTCTCACTCCTCTTCCTGCATTCCAAGCTCTACCTCTCCCTATTCCTGCATTCTGCCATTGTTGAGCCCTAGGAGGCAGAGCTGGTGGAATCTGTGCAAGCAATGCTTGTGACACAGGAACTGCAGTTACTTTCTTTCTGCATTCAGTTTTCCTATGCCCATATTGTTTGCAGTGGTTGCAAAGAATAGGCTTCCAGTCATATTCCACTTCCTGCTCCACAATATTTCCCTTCTCATTCTTATAGTGTACCTTATTAGGGTATTCAATTCCAATTTCCACCTCAATCAATACTCTTGCAAATTGAATCCCTACTTTGAGCTCTGTGTTTTTATCTGCCATCATTGGCCTTCTTACAAGGCTTGCAATCTTGCTCAGTCCCTTAGCATTCCAGTATTTCACATTAAGACCAGGGAATTTGACCCAAATAGGCATCGAGGTCAATTCCTCTTGTGCATAATCCACATTTTCAGACCATGGCCTTACTATCATGGGTTTGTTGTAAAAATGGTAAACTCCCTCTTGGATTACAGCATCCCTTTGCTAAAGGGAGTCAAAGCGAACCAACACCAAGCCATTTTTCATCATGGCAATTTTGTTCATCCCACGGTTTGCCCAGATTCTTCTTAAGTATCCACTTAACACATTAATTGGTGGTTTTGACCCCATAATATAGCAAACAACAGCTTTATTCCAGTAATTAATTTCAGATTCTATGTCCATGAAACTAATTTCCCCAACAGGTTTTCCTTCATGCATTGTTGGCGCAACAAAATCCAATTTAAATCCGGAATTCTTTAATTTGGATATGTCAAATTTATCCCAAGCTAAGGTATTACCTGCAGTTGCAGTCTCTTGCTA
Organism: Tetragonia tetragonoides; assembly: GCA_038025085.1. Lineage (NCBI taxonomy): Eukaryota > Viridiplantae > Streptophyta > Magnoliopsida > Caryophyllales > Aizoaceae > Tetragonia > Tetragonia tetragonoides. Next base: position 27,797,529 of record CM076142.1, read on the forward strand.
TCTGGTTTGTTCTGGGCCTTCATCTTCATCTTCAGACGAGGATAGTGTTCTTGCCTTTTCCTTCATCTTCGAGAGCCAAGTATTGATCTTTTCTCTTGCAATTTCCATTTGTTGAACTGTTTCTGTTGGTGCTTCAGGAGTCATGACCTCTGGTGCTTCCAATTCATCAGTAAGGTTGCGCACAACCCGATCTAGGTTGTCTCGGTTGATGCTTGTCCTTTGTCTCTGATTCACAGTTTTCGTCGGACCTGGTGGTGCTGAATTTTCCCCATTGTCATCGTGCTTTTCTGTCCCTCGTTTTTCCTTGTCTTTCTTCCCCATTGAAACTCACAGCTGCGTCAATGGCGGACGAGCGTTGTAGAGGAGAGAGAAGAGAGCATTTTAGAGAGAGAAGACCCGCGTGATGCGATGCCAATGTTTTGGCCCAAAAACGGGCGACATGGGTGATATCTCAGTTCGAGAATCAAGGTGACCCTCCCGGGGCACCGGGGGTCCCCTACGGTGATAATAGAGTCCCCAAAAAAATTTCGGGCAAAAAGGGCAACCGGACCCCGAGAATGCTCTAGGGGACGTGTTCTAGGCCATTTTACGCAAAGTTTTCAACGTTAATATTTTCAGCCCATATCGTATGGGAGACCCCTATCGGACATGGGAGGCCCCTAGGGTCGGTTATTGGGTCCCTAATAGGCTTGTAAGGGCGATTTTACGCGATGCCAATGTTTTTTTTTTTGGTGCAAGTCAGAAATTGTATGATTGCTCACTGTAATGTAACAAGATTACAGTCCTTAGGCAATGCAGATCCAAGGCCACCTACTAGGTAGGGTTCCTTTTTGCTACATCCCTCTACTACCTTACAACCCTTCAATCTGGTGCACCTCACTACAGGCAGTGGTTCACCATCTCTATACACATTACAATTTACAAAAATTAATCCTCACCATCTCTGTAAACATTACAATTTGCAAAAATTATTTCTGACTTACAGCAAAATACAAAAACATATATAGCTAAAAATGTTACAACTTCTTCTAGCTTTTCGACTCCGTTTGGAGCTGTTACATTCCTCATTCTGCCTTGCTACATCAACCTGCTGCTGATTACAGAATTTCCTTGTTTTCCACTGAATCTGCTTCTTCATGCTTCTGTTTGCTTCTGCCCTCTACTCTGAATCCTCTACTGGTGCAGTCTTCCAGAGCTGATTCATTCCACCTTCTTTCCTGCATCAGCATCCTGCTGGTTTCCTGTGCAATCTACTGGTTCATTTTCTTCTAGTTTCCAATTCTTCTGTTTTTCTGTTTCATATCTTGCTCTGCTTTTCTCCAGCAGCCTGTCCTGATTATCTGCTGGATCCTGCTGCCTGGTTCACATCTTAGTTTCTGCATCTGCTTCCCTTCTGAATCTGCTGTCTCTTTCCTGCACATGTTCTGATGCCTTGTAGGATTGCTTGGTTCTCTGCTGAGACCCTGATGAGATCTTTTACTGCCTATCCCTACTGAAATCTGTTTCCTTTTTCCTGCACATATTCTGATGCCTTGCAGAATTCTTGCTACTCTGCTGTGCACCTGAGGAGTCCTGCTTTTACCTTTCTGTGCTGCCCTTTTGCTGAATAATTTGCACCTTATCTCTCTTCTTGCAGTGCTTCTGGGATCTCTATATCTCATCTATCCATCTCTTATCCCTGCTGGATATCTTTCTTTTCCTGTTGCTGCAGTGTTGGGAGCTGATTCTGACGATTTGCTGTATCTGTTGCATGATTTGTGATACTGGAATGTTGCCTTCCCCAGCAAAGTGAGTATTTCTGCATTTCCAAACCCAATACACAGCTGCTGCTAGCCCAGATGCATACACTCCCTTTCTGATTCTCGAGCACTTTTGCCTACTTATCCAATTGAGCATTCCCTGAATTGTTTTTGCTTTTGCTGAAATTGTCAGCCAATTCTTTAACTGTTCCAGGACTTCTGTTGATACTTTGCATGTAAAGAATAAATGGTTGTGGTCTTCTGGTTTCAGCTTGCACATGTAGCATATTTCATCAACATTCAAGAATCCCATTCTCTTCAGCCTATCTTTGGTCAACAGTCTTCCCTTTTGGGCTAGCCAAAGGCAGAAACTTTGCCTAGGCATGGATAATTTCCCCCAGATTAAATCTGCATGTCTGTATTTTGGCATACTTCCTTGCAACATTCTGTATCCACTTGCAGCATTATATAGGCCATCAGTTTCAAGCTTCCATGCTCCCCTTATAGTGTAATGTGCCTGAAAGTGGCTTTTGGTCTTATTCAGCTTGTTCCAGTACCAGCTAGAACCCCAGACTGGAGCATAGTTCCAGAGGTTTACACCTTTCAGGTACACTCCATTGATCCATCTTACCCACAGTGTGTCTTTCTTTGTGGCCAGGTCCTAGATATGCTTACCATTTAGAGCTATGTTGAACCATTTGCAGTTTTTCACATTTAGCCCACCATTTTTCCTTGGTCTGCACACCATGTCCCATGCCACCAAGCTTGTCTTATGTTTCTGTTCAGTTGTCCCCCATAAGAAAAATCTGCATTTTTGCTCCACATGTTTCAGTACTCCAGTAGGCATAATGAATATGCTAGGCCAGTATACATGTATGGAAAATAATACAGAATTAATTAGTTGTACTATTCCTGCATAAGAGAGGTTCCTGGAGGCCCAAATCTGCAGTTTCCTAGTCATTTTATCCACCAAGCACTCACAATCAATTTTGCTCCATTTTGAGGGGGATAGAGGGACACCCAGATATTTCATAGGTAGAGTACCCTCTCTAAAAATCCTGAGATATGCAGCAATTCATTTTTCATTTGTTCATTAACCCCTGCAACATAAATGTTTGATTTTTCCTTGTTTGCAAATAGGCCAGTGGCTTGTGAGAAGTGGTTTATGCTGTTCATCATGATGCTCACAGGTTCTGGGGAAGCTTTGCAGAAGCACATTAGGTCATCAGCAAAACATAGATGACTCAGGCCAAGGTCTTTGCACATGGGGTGCCAGCTGAAGCTTCTATCCATACAGGCTAATTTCAGTGTTCTAGACAGGTATTCCATAACTAATACAAAAATTAGTGGAGAGATTGGATCACCCTGTCTAATGCCACGTTTTGCAGTAAAGTATCCATGTGTTTCCCCATTCAGATTGATGCTGAAGCTTGTAGTTTGGATGCATTCAATTAGCCATCCACCGAATTTTGCAGGAAACCCATACCCTTGTAGCATTTCCTTCACAAATCCCCAATGTATTGTGTCATATGCTTTCCTCAGGTCTATCTTCATCAAGCATCTAGGAGAGGACTGTTTCCTGTTGTAGTGCTTAATAAGGTCCTGACATATCATGATGTTGTTCACAATTGATCTCTGAGCCACAAAGGCTCCCTGGTTCTCTGAAACAAGCATTGGGAGAACTTTTGCCAGTCTACCACACATGATCTTGGATATGCACTTGTAGATTGTGTTGCAGCATGCTATGGGTCTGAAATCAGATGCCTTCTCTGGGCTTTGTATCTTCTGCACAAGGCATAGGTGTGTAGCATTCACTTCTTTAAGCATTCTAGATGACTCAAAGAAGTCAATGATAGCTTCAGTCACTTCATGCCCTACAATATGCCATGCTGCCTTGAAGAAGCCTGAACCAAATCCATCTGGGCCCGGGCTTTTGTTGCTGTCTATCTCAAACATTGCTGTTTTCACCTCAGTGGCACTGACTGGAGCAATGAGGTCCATTTGTTGATGTATATCCAGTTTGTGTCCTGCTGAGAAGAAACTGGCTTCTGCTGAAGTTGCTCTATCCCCTGAGACTCCCAACATTTCTTTGTAAAATCTCACAAATTCCTCCATAACCATCTGTTTATCTTCCAGTAGAGTCCCCTGCTGTGTTCTGATTAAGTGCACTCTGTTCTTGTGTCTTCTTTGCTTCATAACTGCATGGAAGAACTGTGTGTTTCCATCCCCCAGCTGCACCCACTTTGCCTTACTTTTCTGCTGTAAGAAGTTTTCTGCAGCCATGTTCAGCTCATTGTATTTTTTCCTGGCCTGTAGTTCCTTGTGCTGTGTTTCCTCATTTAAGGGCTCATTATTAGTAGCAATCTGGGCTTGAGTCATGGTTGCTCTTGCTAAGTCTGCTTGTGCTAGAATGTCCCTAAATTCATTTCTGTTTAATCTCTTCAGCACTTGTCTCACCTTTTTCAGTTTCCTGTAAACTCTGAACATTTTTGTGCCTTGTGTTCTGAAGTTCCATGCTTGCTGCACCATAGCATGGAAGTCGGAGTGGAGGCTCCACATGTTGAAGTATTTGAAGGGTGTCTTTGTTTTCTCATGTTCTGTCTGAAGGGCCAAACAGATTGGGGAATGGTCTGAAACTCCCTCTGCGTGGAATTTAAGATGAAATTGATCAAATTCCTGGAACCAAAGGCTGTTTGCAAAGGCCCAATCAATTTTAGAGTATACTCTCCCCCCTCTTTCATGCCTATTATTCCATGTAAACTTGCACCCTGACCATCTCAGTTCAGTGAGGAAGCTCTGCTCAATACACTCTTTAAACTCCTGGGTTTCAGTGAATGTAACTGGATTTCCTCCTTCCCTATTTTCAGGTAGCATAACATTATTGAAGTCTCCTCCAACAAACCATGGTTTATTACAATTGCTAGCAAAATCTGACAGGTCTTTCCATAGGATTTTCCTTTCTTCTTTTTCATTTAGGCCATAGACAAAACTAGCCACAAATTCTTTTTTTTACCCAATATTTACCACTTTGCATATAACCATTTGCACAGAAGAGAATAAAATATCCACATGAAAATAATTTGGTATCCATCTTAACCAGATTCTACCTAAACTGTGCTCATTGTGATTGCTATAAGATTCCCAGCCTGGCATGAAGCTATTTTTGTATTTTCCAAGGTTAGCTAATCTGATTTTAGTTTCTAAAAAAGCCACCATTCCACATTTATTTTCTTTACAAAAAAGGGCAACATCCCTTTGTTTATTTGGGCCATTTAGGCCTTTAACATTTCATACTAGTATCCTATCCATGACCAACAGTCAAGGTAGGAGACTTACCATGTAATGGCACCTCAACTGCATTCTGAACTTTCTGTTGTTCTGGCTCCAGTGTATCTGTCTGTGCCTCATGTGCTTCTTCTTCATTTTGCAGGATTTCAAAACTGTTCTGCGTCTGAGAGCCAGTTGTAGGCTGTTTTTTCCTATACTAGCCTCTACCTGCTCTTGTTCCTCTCCCTGCATTCCAGGCTCTTCCTCTCCCTCTTCCTACAATCTGCCAGTGTTGAGACCTAGGAGGCAAGGTTTGTGGCTTCTGTGCAGGCAATGTTTGTGGCACAGGGGCTGCAGTTGCTTTCTTTCTGCATTCTTCCTCAGTATGCCCATATTTCTTGCAGTGTTTGCAAAGAATAGGCTTCCAGTCATATTCCACTTCCTGTTCCACAATATTGCCTTTTTCATTCTTGTAATGCACCTTGCTAGGGTATTCAGATCCCACTGCCACCTCAATCAAAACTCTAGCAAACTGGATCCCTACTTTGAGCTCTGTGTTTTTGTCTGCCATCATTGGCCTTCCTACAAGGCTCGCAATCTTGCTCAGCCCCTTAGCATTCCAATATTTCACATTAAGACTAGGAAATTTGACCCAAATAGGCACTGAGCTCAATTCTTCTTGTGCATAATCCACATTTTCAGACCACTGCCTCACTATCATAGGTTTGTTATCAAAATGGTATACTCCCTCTTGAATTACAGCATCTCTTTGCTCAATGGAGTCAAATCTGACCAACACCAGGCCATTGTTCATCATGGCTATTTTGTTCATCCCACGATTTGCCCAGATTCTTCTTAAGTACCCACTTAACACATTAATTGGTGGTTTTGATCCCATAATATAGCAAACAACAGCTTTGTTCCAGTAATTGATTTCAGATTCTATATCCATGTAGTTAATTTCCCGTACAGGTTTCCCTTCATGCATAGTTGGCTAAACAAAATCCAATTTAAATCCAGAATTCTTTAATTTGGATATATCAAATTTATCCCAGGCTGAGATATTACCTGTAGTAGCTGTTTCTTGCTGTTTGGTCAGTTCTGGGCTGTCATCTTCATCCTCAGACGAAGAGAGTGTTCGTGCATTTTCCTTCATTTTTGAGAACCACGAATTGATCTTTTCTCTCGCAATTTCCATCTGTTGATTAGTTTCAGGTGTCATGACCTCCGGTGCCTCCAATTCGTCAGTTAGGTTACGCACAACCCGATCTAGGTTATCTCGGGTCATGCTTGGACTTTGTCTTTGAATCGCTGTTTTCGTCGGACCTGGTGCTGCTGAATTTCCTCCATTGTCATCTTGCTTGTCTCCCCCTCGCTTTGCCTTTTCTTTCTTCCCCATAGGTACTCACAGTGCATCAATGGCTGACGGACGGTGTAGAGGAGAGAGGTCGGAGCATTTTAGAGAGAGAAAACGGGCGACATGTCAATGTTTTTTTGCGATGCCAATGTTTTGGCCCAAAAACGGGCGACATGGGTGATATCTCAGTTCGAGAATCAAGGTGACCCTCCCGGGGCACCGGGGGTCCCCTAGGGTGATAATAGAGTCCCCAAAAAAATTTCGGGCAAAAAGGGCAACCGGACCCCGAGAATGCTCTAGGGGACGTGTTCTAGGCCATTTTACGCAAAGTTTTCGACGTTAATATTTTCAGCCCATATCGTATGGGAGACCCCTATCGGACATGGGAGGCCCCTAGGGTCGGTTATTGGGTCCCTAATAGGCTTGTAAGGGCGATTTTACGCGATGCCAATGTTTTTTTTTTTGGTGCAAGTCAGAAATTGTATTATTTCTCACTGTAATGTAACAAGATTACAGTCCTTAGGCAATGCAGATCCAAGGCCACCTACTAGGTAGGGTTCCTTTTTGCTACATCCCTCTACTACCTTACAACCCTTCAATCTGGTGCACCTCACTAGAGGCAGTGGTTCACCATCTCTGTACACATTACAATTTACAAAAATTAATCCTCACCATCTCTGTAAACATTACAATTTGCAAAAATTATTTCTGACTTACAGCAAAATACAAAAACATATATAGCTAAAAATGTTACAACTTCTTCTAGCTTTTCGACTCCGTTTGGAGCTGTTACATTCCTCATTCTGCCTTACTACATCAACCTGCTGCTGATTACAGAATTTCCTTGTTTTCCACTGAATCTGCTTCTTCATGCTTCTGCTTTGCTTCTGCCCTCTACTCTGAATCCTCTACTGGTGCAGTCTTCCAGAGCTGATTCATTCCACCTTCTTTCCTGCATCAGCATCCTGCTGGTTTCCTGTGCAATCTACTGGTTCATTTTCTTCTAGTTTCCAATTCTTCTGTTTTTCTGTTTCATATCTTGCTCTGCTTTTCTCCAGCAGCCTGTCCTGATTATCTGCTGGATCCTGCTGCCTGGTTCACATCTTAGTTTCTGCATCTGCTTCCCTTCTGAATCTGCTGTCTCTTTCCTGCACATGTTCTGATGCCTTGTAGGATTGCTTGGTTCTCTGCTGAGACCCTGATGAGATCTTTTACTGCCTATCCCTACTGAAATCTGTTTCCTTTTTCCTGCACATATTCTGATGCCTTGCAGAATTCTTGCTCCTCTGCTGTGGACCTGAGGAGTCCTGCTTTTACCTTTCTGTGCTGCCCTTTTGCTGAATAATTTGCACCTTATCTCTCTTCTTGCAGTGCTTCTGGGATCTCTATATCTCATCTATCCATCTCTTATCCCTGCTGGATATCTTTCTTTTCCTGTTGCTGCAGTGCTGGGATCTGATTCTGACGATTTGCTGTATCTGTTGCATGATTTGTGATACTGGAATGTTGCCTTCCCCAGCAAAGTGAGTATTTCTGCATTTCCAAACCCAATACACAGCTGCTGCTAGCCCAGATGCATACACTCCCTTTCTGATTCTCGAGCACTTTTGCCTACTTATCCAATTGAGCATTCCCTGAATTGTTTTTGCTTTTGCTGAAATTGTCAGCCAATTCTTTAACTGTTCCAGGACTTCTGTTGATACTTTGCATGTAAAGAATAAATGGTTGTGGTCTTCTGGTTTCAGCTTGCACATGTAGCATATTTCATCACCATTCAAGAATCCCATTCTCTTCAGCCTATCTTTGGTCAACAGTCTTCCCTTTTGGGCTAGCCAAAGGCAGAAACTTTGCCTAGGCATGGATAATTTCCCCCAGATTAAATCTGCATGTCTGTATTTTGGCATACTTCCTTGCAACATTCTGTATCCACTTGCAGCATTATATAGGCCATCAGTTTCAAGATTCCATGCTCCCCTTGTAGTGTAATGTGCCTGAAAGTGGCTTTTGGTCTTATTCAGCTTGTTCCAGTACCAGCTAGAACCCCAGACTGGAGCATAGTTCCAGAGGTTTACACCTTTCAGGTACACTCCATTGATCCATCTTACCCACAGTGTGTCTTTCTTTGTGGCCAGGTCCTAGATATGCTTACCATTTAGAGCTATGTTGAACCATTTGCAGTTTTTCACATTTAGCCCACCATTTTTCCTTGGTCTGCACACCATGTCCCATGCCACCAAGCTTGTCTTATGTTTCTGTTCAGTTGTCCCCCATAAGAAAAATCTGCATTTTTGCTCCAAATGTTTGAGTACTCCAATAGGCATAATGAATATGCTAGGCCAGTATACATGTATGGAAAATAATACAGAATTAATTAGTTGTACTATTCCTGCATAAGAGAGGTTCCTGGAGGCCCAAATCTGCAGTTTCCTAGTCATTTTATCCACCAAGCACTCACAATCAATTTTGCTCCATTTTGAGGGGGATAGAGGGACACCCAGATATTTCATGGGTAGAGTACCCTCTCTAAAAATCCTGAGATATGCAGCAATTCATTTTTCATTTGTTCATTAACCCCTGCAACATAAATGTTTGATTTTTCCTTGTTTGCAAATAGGGCAATGGCTTGTGAGAAGTGGTTTATGCTGTTCATCATGATGCTCACAGGTTCTGGGGAAGCTTTGCAGAAGCACATTAGGTCATCAGCAAAACATAGATGACTCAGGCCAAGGTCTTTGCACATGGGGTGCCAGCTGAAGCTTCTATCCATACAGGCTAATTTCAGTGTTCTAGACAGGTATTCCATAACTAATACAAAAATTAGTGGAGAGATTGGATCACCCTGTCTAATGCCACGTTTTGCAGTAAAGTATCCATGTGTTTCCCCATTCAGATTGATGCTCAAGCTTGTAGTTTGGATGCATTCAATTAGCCATCCACTGAATTTTGCAGGAAACCCATACCCTTGTAGCATTTCCTTCACAAATCCCCAATGTATTGTGTCATATGCTTTCCTCAGGTCTATCTTCATCAAGCATCTAGGAGAGGTCTGTTTCCTGTTGTAGTGCTTAATAAGGTCCTGACATATCATGATGTTGTTCACAATTGATCTCTGAGCCACAAAGGCTCCCTGGTTCTCTGAAACAAGCATTGGGAGAACTTTTTCCAGTCTACCGCACATGATCTTGGATATGCACTTGTAGATTGTGTTGCAGCATGCTATGGGTCTGAAATCAGATGCCTTCTCTGGGTTTTGTATCTTCTGCACAAGGCATAGGTGTGTAGCATTCACTTCTTTAAGCATTCTAGATGACTCAAAGAAGTCAATGATAGCTTCAGTCACTTCATGCCCTACAATATGCCATGCTGCCTTAAAGAAGCCTGAACCAAATCCATCTGGGCCCGGGCTTTTGTTGCTGTCTATCTCAAACATTGTTGTTTTCACCTCAGTGGCACTGACTGGAGCAATGAGGTCCATTTGTTGATGTATATCCAGTTTGTGTCCTGCTGAGAAGAAACTGGCTTCTGCTGAAGTTGCTCTATCCCCTGAGACTCCCAACATTTCTTTGTAAAATCTCACAAATTCCTCCATAACCATCTGTTTATCTTCCAGTAGAGTCCCCTGCTGTGTTCTGATTAAGTGCACTCTGTTCTTGTGTCTTCTTTGCTTCATAACTGAATGGAAGAACTGTGTGTTTCCATCCCCCAGCTGCACCCACTTTGCCTTACTTTTCTGCTGTAAGAAGTTTTCTGCATCCATGTTCAGCTCATTGTATTTTTTCCTGGCCTGTAGTTCCTTGTGCTGTGTTTCCTCATTTAAGGGCTCATTATTAGTAGCAATCTGGGCTTGAGTCATGGTTGCTCTTGCTAAGTCTGCTTGTGCTAGAATGTCCCTAAATTCATTTCTGTTTAATCTCTTCAGCACTTGTCTCACCTTTTTCAGTTTCCTGTAAACTCTGAACATTTTTGTGCCTTGTGTTCTAAAGTTCCATGCTTGCTGCACCATAGCATGGAAGTCAGAGTGGAGGCTCCACATGTTGAAGTATTTGAAGGGTGTCTTTGTGTTCTCAAGTTCTGTCTGAAGGGCCAAACAGATTGGGGAATGGTCCGAAACTCCCTCTGGGTGGAATTTAAGATCAAATTGATCAAATTCCTGGAACCAAAGGGTGTTTGCAAAGGCCCAATCAATTTTAGAGTATACTCTCCCCCCTCTTTCATGCCTATTATTCCATGTAAACTTGCACCCTGACCATCTCAGTTCAGTGAGGAAGCTCTGCTCAATACACTCTTTAAACTCCTGGGTTTCAGTGAATGTAACTGGATTTCCTCCTTCCCTATTTTCAGCTAGCATAACATTATTGAAGTCTCCTCCAACAAACCATGGTTTATTACAATTGCTAGCAAAATCTGACAGGTCTTTCCATAGGATTTTCCTTTCTGCTTTTTCATTTAGGCCATAGACAAAACTAGCCACAAATTCTTTTTTTTCCCCAATATTTACCACTTTGCATATAACCATTTGCACAGAAGAGAATAAAATATCCACATGAAAATAATTTGGTATCCATCTTAACCAGATTCTACCTAAACTGTGCTCATTGTGATTGCTATAAGATTCCCAGCCTGACATGCAGCTATTTTTGTATTTTCCAAGGTTAGCTAATCTGATTTTAGTTTCTAAAAAAGCCACCATTCCACATTTATTTTCTTTACAAAAAAAGGGCAACATCCCTTTGTTTATTTGGGCCATTTAGGCCTCTAACATTCCATACTAGTATCCTATCCATGACCAACAGTCAAGGTAGGAGACTTACCATGTAATGGCACCTCAACTGCATTCTGAACGTTCTGTTGTTCTGGCTCCAGTGTATCTGTCTGTGCCTCATGTGCTTCTTCTTCATTTTGCAGGATTTCAAAACTGTTCTGCGTCTGAGAGCCAGTTGTAGGCTGTTTTTTGCTATACTAGCCTCTACCTGCTCTTGTTCCTCTCCCTGCATTCCAGGCTCTTCCTCTCCCTCTTCCTACAATCTGCCAGTGTTGAGACCTAGGAGGCAAGGTTTGTGGCTTCTGTGCAGGCAATGTTTGTGGCACAGGGGCTGCAGTTGCTTTCTTTCTGCATTCTTCCTCAGTATGCCCATATTTCTTGCAGTGTTTCCAAAGAATAGGCTTCCAGTCATATTCCACTTCCTGTTCCACAATATTGCCTTTTTCATTCTTGTAATGCACCTTGCTAGGGTATTCAGATCCCACTGCCACCTCAATCAAAACTCTAGCAAACTGGATCCCTACTTTGAGCTCTGTGTTTTTGTCTGCCATCATTGGCCTTCCTACAAGGCTCGCAATCTTGCTCAGCCCCTTAGCATTCCAATATTTCACATTAAGACCAGGAAATTTGACCCAAATAGGCACTGAGCTCAATTCTTCTTGTGCATAATCCACATTTTCAGACCACTGCCTCACTATCATAGGTTTGTTATCAAAATGGTATACTCCCTCTTGAATTACAGCATCTCTTTGCTCAATGGAGTCAGATCTGACCAACACCAGGCCATTCTTCATCATGGCTATTTTGTTCATCCCACGATTTGCCCAGATTCTTCTTAAGTACCCACTTAACACATTAATTGGTGGTTTTGATCCCATAATATAGCAAACAACAGCTTTGTTCCAGTAATTGATTTCAGATTCTATATCCATGTAGTTAATTTCCCGTACAGGTTTCCCTTCATGCATAGTTGGCTCAACAAAATCCAATTTAAATCCAGAATTCTTTAATTTGGATATATCAAATTTATCCCAGGCTGAGATATTACCTGTAGTAGCTGTTTCTTGCTGTTTGGTCAGTTCTGGGCTGTCATCTTCATCCTCAGACGAAGAGAGTGTTCGTGCCCTTTCCTTCATTTTTGAGAACCACGAATTGATCTTTTCTCTCGCAATTTCCATCTGTTGATTAGTTTCAGGTGTCATGACCTCCGGTGCCTCCAATTCGTCAGTTACGTTACGCACAACCCGATCTAGGTTATCTCGGGTCATGCTTGGACTTTGTCTTTGAATCGCTGTTTTCGTCGGACCTGGTGCTGCTGAATTTCCTCCATTGTAATCTTGCTTGTCTCCCCCTCGCTTTGCCTTTTCTTTCTTCCCCATAGGTACTCACAGTGCGTCAATGGCTGACGGACGGTGTAGAGGAGAGAGGTCGGACCATTTTAAAGAGAGAAAACGGGCGACATGTCAATGTTTTTTTGCGATGCCAATGTTTTGGCCCAAAAACGGGCGACATGGGTGATATCTGAGTTCGGAAATCAAAGTGACCCTCCTGGGGCAGCGGGGTCCCCTAGGGCCATAATAGAGTCCCTGAAAAAATTTCGGGCGAAAACGGCAACCGGGCCTCGGGAATGCTCTAGAGGACGTGTTCTGGGCCATTTTACGGGAAGTTTTCAACGTTAATATTTTCGGCCCATATCGTACGGGAGACCCCTATGGGACGTGGAAGGCCCCCAGGGTCGGTTATTGGGTCCTTGATAGGCTTGTAAGGGCAGTTTTACGTGATGCCAATGTTTTGGCCCAAAAACGGGCGACATGGGTGATATCGGAGTTCGGGGATAAGGATGACCCTCCCGCAGCGCCTAGGGTCCCCTACGGTCATGATAGACCCCTAGGAGATGTTTGGGCAAAAATATCAGCCGGGCCCTGGGAAGCCGAAAATCAAAGGACATAATCCACGTTATTTTGGCTTCCGAGATGCTCTGGACCGTAGGGTTATATTTTCACACCATATCGCACGGGACATCCCTAAGGGATGTGGGAAGCCCCCATGGTTGGTTATTTGGTCCATGATAGGCTTGTAATTGCGTTTTCACGGGATGCGAATGTAAGGGCCGGAACACGAAAAGCATGGGAGAGGGCCGGAATTTCCTACCCCCAAGAGTGAGGAGTGAGGTCTCAAAATTATTTCTAATATTAAAGTGAGGTCTCAAAAATATTTCCCAATTTGTTTGTAAGTTTTCTGATATTATTTCTATTTATTTCCTATTTTTCACCCTATTTTTTAATTAAAAATTAAATTAAATGGCTACCTTGTGTGAAAAATTAAAAAAAATATGTTTTTCCGTAACTAAATAATATACTTGAAAAGTTTGAGGTGGAACTTTTGGAAAATAATTATCCAAACTCTAAAAAACCCCAGTATAAAAGTTATGCACTGTCCATGTCTACTCCTGTCAGAACCACTAAACCTTATAAGACTCTTTTGGGTGTAGTTGCTTGAGAAAGTGCTTGTGGGCGAAGGAAGGCAAGCGACGCGACATGAAGCGCCTACCAGGCACCGAGTAATGTCAAGTCGTGCGCCATCATAGCCGGACACCCACGACACCTCGGCTCAAGTACCGAACCCCTATGCCGGAGACGGACGCGACGTGACGCCGCATGAAGCGCCTACTAGGCGCCGAGTTGTGTCATGTCGCGTCCACTCGGGCGTTGTCGAGGTCGACGATGGCTTTCGTTTACGATGTGGGTGTAAATGTTGGAGGGATGTGATCTCGTTCGGGATCGAGCTATCCAGACGACGCTGGATAGATGTGATCTCCTTCGGGATGAGCCAACGAGCAGACGTCGGATGGATGTGATCTCCTTCGGGATTAGCTATCTAGCCGGATTTTGGCTATAAATGTCGGATTGATGTGATCTCCTTTGGGATCGAGCCATCCAGACGACGTCGGATAGATGTGATCTCCTTCGGGATGAGTGTTGAGTTAAAATACCGCAAGTGCACGGTGTAGTTGTAACTAGCATATGCAAATACGGGTCGATCCCACGAGGATGTTGGTATGCTATTAATTCACTTGTTATAGACCAAATACTACTACTACTACTAAGCTACGTAGTAAACATGAGATTGCACGAATAATACTAGTGCTACTACCAAGATGACAGACACCATTAATAAAACTAAATACTAATGGAATGACAGATTGTTCTTGTTTGAAGTTCTTGTGAGATTTTAGTACCAATACTGACTACTACCAATATAGTAGTAAAAGAAAAACAAATTAAACTAACTATTACCAAAGATTGAAACTTTAGTAATCTATCACTACTAAAACTCAATGAAATACTGAACAGGAAACATATTAGAGTACTGGGAACAAATCACAACTAATAAAATGAGCAAAAATCTGTAATTGAAATTGACAGAGTAAAGGAAAGAATTCACCAATTTGCTCCAAACAACTGAACTCAACCAACTGAGTGCTAGAATAGGATTTCGAACCAAAACGCAATTTGACGAACAATTTGAACCAAACTTAGTAATCCTAATAAACTAGCTATTGTGTCTGTATTGAAGAACAAGGAAATTTGAACAATTGAATTGAAAGTTTAAACTAATTCAATAATTAAACCCTAATTAAACTGTAAACTAACGGCGTACCCTTGAATCTCGATTGCTTCGCCTTATATAGGTACTTGCCATAAACCCCAGCTTTCGGTTTCCTATCTCACGGCGCTGCAACGAAGCTTGTAACTGATCATCGGGTCCAAGCCCAAGAATTCACTTTCCCTTGCTTTTTCCAATTTCACCATCTTGACAGCCCAAAATTAAGCAGATTAAAGCCCAATCAAACAAGGGATTAGTGTGAAAGATACGAGCACTGTAATGGGCTTCGCTGCTCTTGCTAATTCGGGTAGAGAGAGAAAGTTGCGGCTGTTTATTTTGTAGAGAAAGGCAGAACACGTATATAGAGCAAAATGAAATTCTTTGTTGTTACCTGTCCTTGGTCACCAAATGTGATTGCTCTCTAACTTCCAAAGTAGCTCAGCCAGTGGACTTATTTGCTTGGGTGTGTAATAACTTGCTCATTGTCTCACTCCATGCCAAGCTTTTGCATTTTTGTCTTTTCTAGACAAGTCAAGAATAATTTTGTTAACCTTTCATTCCCTGTAAAACAAGACAAAGTGAAATCAAAGTACTAATCTAACAATTATTTATGATTAAAACTAAGCGCAATTTGGCGAAAACCACCTAACATGTTTCAGAATTTGTCCAGTACCCCCTGAAACTTTACTATTTGGCGAGTACCACCTTAAAAGTTTATTCCGCCGTGGAAGTCACACCTTAAGTGATTTTCCGGGCAAATCCAATTTTTTTCTGACCATTTTACCCCCCCACGTGTGAGTCACGTGACAACTTACATTCAAATTTATTTTTATTTTTATTTTTATTTTTTTTTTTTTTTTTGCGGTTTTTTTTTACTGAATTTTATTATGTTTGTTTAAATGAAGAATTTATTAACAAAATAAAATTCACTCTCTTTCTCTCTTTCTCTCTCTCGCTCACTCCATCTCCATCTCTCTCTCTCTCAAGCTCGACCATCTCTCTCTCAAGCTCGACCATCTCTCTCTCTCTCAAGCTCGACCATCTCTCTCTCAAGCTCGACCATCTCTCTCTCTCTCAAGCTCGACCATCTCTCTCTCCATCTCCATCTCTCTCTCTATCAAGCTCGACCATCATCTCCGTGCGCTCTCTCTCAAGCTTGTCATTAATGGCGACAAGAACTCAGCGAAGCCATGGCCGCGATGAAGTTAAAGGTTGTCGACCACCATTTTTGTCCGGCGACCACAAATCAAGCTCTCAAGCCACCGATTTGTGGTTTCCGGCCATGAACCATGGTCGGCGACATTTCTGATTAATCTCGAGCGAGCTTCAATGGCCAGGCATGAGCTTTAGAAGCTCCGATCTGCCGATTCCAAGCTAAGCTTCTCCTTCTTTCTTTTTAATTTTTCCCTTTTTGTCTTAATTTTTGGTTTTATTTCTGAATTTCTCGTTTGAATGTCAAGATGTCGATCTCGCCACGAAAACAGGGGAAGAGAGAGAGAGAGAGAGAGAGAGAGAGAGAGAGAGAGAGAGAGAGAGAGAGAGAGAGAGAGAGAGAGACTGTTGTTGTTGTTGTTCAACGGGGATTTAATGGATTGTTGTTGTTGTTCTGTTTCGCCACGAAAACAGGGGAAGAGAGAGAGAGAGAGAGAGACTGTTGTTGTTGTTGTTGTTGTTGTTGTTGTTATTGTTGTTGATGACGAGAGAGAGAGATGACAGGAGAAACAGATTTAATTGTTGTTGTTGTTGTTGTTGTTGTTGTTGATGACAGGAGAGAGAGAGAGAGAGAGAGAGATTACGAGAGAGAGATGGTAAAGATGGAGATACAGAGAGAGAGGAAGAAGATGGAGTGAGCGAGAGAGAGAAAGAGAGTGAATTAATTTTATTTTTTTTATATGTGGGAACAGTGAGCGAGAGAGAGAGAGAGAGAGAGAGAAAAAAAAAAAAAAATTCATCTAAGTGGGGGGGGGGGGGTAAAAGGGTCAGAAAAAATTTGGATTTGCCCGGAAAATCACTTAAGGTGTGACTTCCACGGTGGAATAAACTTTTAAGGTGGTACTCGCCAAATAGTAAAGTTTCAGGGGGTACTGGACAAATTCTGAAACATGTTAGGTGGTTTTCGCCAAATTGCGCTAAAACTAATGATATAAAGGTATAAAAAATTTATATTTTTAGGCTCAACAAATACCCCCACACTAAGCGTTTGCTCGTCTCGAGTAAAACTGACTACTAGTTAATAATTGAAAAACAAGAAATAAATATCCTAACTCACTTTCGCAGGAATCGCGATTGCACTTAGCATGTGCAACAAGCCCTTTAAACCCCTAGGTCCCCCAAGTGAACGAGTAAGGTCTCGTGAGGGTTTGCAGAAGATATACCCACAAAATCTAACACACTAAAACAAAGAGACTAACTAACAAACAAATTCTTGACATTAAAAATTACAGAATGAGTCAATCTGTTTAAAACTCATAACACTTCATGAACTAAGATTCTCAAACAAACTCACAATTAATTAGCAAGCAAAAATCGTTGAGAAGGTAGAACAAATACACTTGGTGAACTCTCACAAGAAGTATTCTACCACTCTAACACTCATGTGTTTGATACGGGATGTATTTCACTCAAAAATTCATTCCAGTGAAAAAGTTCTACCATAAGCTTGCAAATCTTCTAAATCTCCACCACTGGGATCACAATGCATGATACAAATCAAAAGGTCTTTATAAGGGTTATAATGAGGCTTAAGGTCAAGGTGGGACAATATTTGGGAATTTAGCTTAAAAGCCGTGGAACTAGCAGAGCAATTTGAAACAGAAACCAAAGATGGACATCTAAAATAGACACTCAAAAACTCTACCCCAAACTCCAAAAGTCTTCCTAACACTGAACTATCACCTTTTTTTTTTTTTTTTTATCTAGTGTAGCCAAGGAACTGTGAAACATAGATTAAGATGACGATTACCTTGGCAGAAACTTATCAGCATTAATACATTCTCCAACCCTCTTTATCCTAGGAGGAAATGAATTACAACTTAAGCACTTCACTATTCAGAACATTTTCCTACTGTTTTCAACTTTTCCCTTTTTTTTTTTCTAGATATCTATCATAATAGTGGAACAAAGTCAAATGAGAATTATAATGTGTTCCATCAGCTTCTCTATTTTTTTTTCAACAATAGCCAACTTCACGGAACACCTCCACACCTATTCTTTGACATCCTTACAAGCTAATGATGAAAAAGCTCCACTAGTCCTAACGCTAGGTGAGGATAATGTGTGTGGGATAAATAATAGCTTGTAATGTGGCTTATAAGAGAAGAAAAGGTCAATAAAGCTCAACGGGGTTAATCAAACAGAATTATATCGCAATGGTAGGCTATTTGGCTAATGTAGCTCATAATATATACGAAAGAATGCCTTTGTCATATTCATATGCATGCATGTGTCAATGTGGTCTCAAAACAGAATCAATGCAAGTTCTAGAGAAACAAAATCATGGAAGAATATCACACATGAAAGAATATAGTAAGACTGATATGAATGTTTAAGTCTAAAGGCTCAAAATCTCACTAGTTATATATGTGTCCACCAAGAGAAAGTCACTCTTACAACAATGATCATGACTATACTAGTTAATCGCAAGTAGCAAGCCAACTAATTCAATCATGTTATAAGTCTTTAAAGAATGAAAAACTCCTAATTTTGAATTTGTTTATTTTGAATTTTTATTTTTTTTAATAAGAGACAGACGCAAGCAGTAAAAAAAACTAAATAAATCAAACACACAAATTCTTCTCCCCCCACTCTTAAACTTGGCAATATCCACATTGCAGACAAGGAAGTTGCAAAACAGATTAAGACAAGGAAGAAGAAAACGAAATACAAAAAAGAACGAGAGTACCGGGTCGAATACTGAGTGTATCCAAGCCTTTTTGCTTCTGATCTAGTCACTGTATTGAGGCTTGTAGAGTATCAAACAGTTCACTTCCTCTATGACAGAGTTGCTGGTTCCTTGCTCTAAAAATGGTTTAAGTCGATGCCCATTCACCTTGAAGCTAGTTCCCTGCTCGGGGTCTGTTATGTGCACAGCACCATGCGGATAAACCTGTAACACAACAAAAGGCCCTGTCCAGCGAGATTTTAGTTCACCAGGAAACAAGTGTAAGCGAGAATCATATAATAAAACTTTCTGTCCAGGTTCAAAGGTTTTCCGAACAATATGTTTGTCATGAAACAACTTTGCTCTTTCTTTATGTATTTTAGAATTCTCGTAAGCTTCATTTCGTATCTCCTCTAACTCACTTAACTGTAGTTTTCTTGCTGGTCCTGCATCATTCAGATAAAAATTCAGCATCTTAATAGCCCACATAGCCCTATGTTCATGTTCTACAGGGAGGTGACAGGGCTTTCCAAATACAACTCTGTAAGGTGACATGCCTAAGGGGGTTTTGAAAGCTGTTCTGTATGCCCACAGAGCATCAGAAAATTTCTGTGACCAATCCTTCCTATTGTTGTGCACTGTTTTTTCCAACATTTGTTTAATCTGTCTATTTGACACCTGTACCTGACCACTAGTCTGTGGGTGATAAGGGGTAGCCAGCCTGTGTGTTATAGAGTACTTTTCCAACAAAGAGTCAAACACACTACTGTCAAAGTGAGTACCTCTATCACTAATAATAGCTCTAGGCATACCAAAACGAGAGAAAATATTTTCTTTCAAAAATTTAACCACAACCTTAGCATCATTAGTTTTACAAGGTTTTGCTTCGACCCACTTAGACAAGTAATCGACAGCAAGCAGAATATACTAATTCCTATAAGAAACAGGAAATGGTCCCATAAAATCTATTCCCCAAACATCAAAGATTTCAACAATAATAATAGGATGGAGAGGCATCATATCTCTACGACCGATCTTACCCATTTGTTGACAGCGAGGACAACTCTTACAGTAAACATATGCATCTTTAAACAATGTGGGCGAATAGAACCCGCTTTGGAGAACTTTGGCCGCTGTTTTCTTACCACTAAAATGCCTTCCACATGCCTGGTCATGACAAAATGAAAGTATGCTTACAATTTCAAGGTCAGGGACACACCGCCTTATAATTTGATCTGCACAATACTTAAACAAATATGGGTCATCCCAATAAAAATGTTTGACTATAGAATGAAAGCATAACTTATCCTGCTTCCCCCGATGTTGGGGTATTTCACCTGTCACCAAATAATTTACAATGTCTGCATACCAAGGTTCCTGTGTAGCTTGTACCAGCAACAACTGCTCATCAGGAAAGCACTCTGAAATAGGTCTTGTTGTTGCATCTGCAGAGAGTATGCGGGATAAGTGGTCTGCTACAAAGTTTTCACTCCCTTTCTTATCTCGCAATCAAATTCCTGCAGCAAAAGAATCCATCGAAGCAATGTAGGTTTCGCATCTTTTTTAGTCAATAGATATCGCAATACGGCATGGTTAGTGTATACAATTACATGTGAGCTGATTAGATATGGTCTGAATTTCTCAAATGCAAAAACAATAGCAAGCAATTCCTTTTCTGTAAATGTATAGTTAAGATGAGCCCCGTTCAATGTATGACTAGCATAATAAATCACATGGGGTTGCTTATCTATACGTTGTCCTAATACAGCCCCTACAGCAAAATCAGAGGCGTCACACATAAGTTCAAATGGCTCACCCCAAACAGGTGGACGTATGACAGGAGCAGACACTAAAGCATGTTTCAGCTATTCAAAAGCATGCAAGCAGTCAGCAGAAAATTCGAATGCAGTATCTTTAACAAGTAGTTGTGTTAAGGGTTTAGCACTTTTACTAAAATCCTTAATAAATCGCCTATAAAAGCCTGCATGGCCAAGAAAAGCTCTAATATCCTTAACCGACTTAGGGGGAGGGAGATTAGAAATTAAATCAATTTTTGCTTTGTCCACTTCAATTCCATTTTCAGAAATAATATGACCAAGTACGATTCCCCTTTTCACCATAAAATGACACTTCTCCCAGTTAAGTGTCAAATTCTTCTCCTTACACCTGCGCAAAACAGAAGTCGGGTTGCCTAAACAATCATCAAAATCAGAACCAAGTACTTAGAAGTCATCCATGAATATTTCCATGCAACGCTCAACCATATCAGAAAATATAGACAACATACAACGCTGAAAAGTTTCGGGTGCATTACATAGACCAAAAGGCATTTTCTTAATGGCAAACGTACCAAAAGGACATGTAAATGTAGTATTTTCTTGGTCCTCAGGAGCTATGGGAATTTGATGATAACCAGAATATCCATCTAGAAAGCAATAATAAATAGGTCCTGCTAAACGTTCAAGCATTTGGTCCATAAATGGAAGGAGTTGCGGTATTCAGCTTTCTATAATCGATACAAACTCGCCATCCAGATTGTACTCTAGTGGGTACTAGTTAATTGTTATCATTTTTCACCACACTAATACCTGTCTTTTTAGGAACAACATGAACTAGGCTCACCCACTCGCTGTCAGAAATATGGAAAATTATGTCATTATCTAACCATTTTAAAACTTCCTTTCTAACTACCTCTTGTAAAGTAGGATTTAAGCACCTTTGGTGGTCTCTATGAGCTTTCGCATTGCTTTCTAAGTGGATTTTTTGTTGCACAATAGTAGAATTAATCCCCTTTATGTCTCCTAAAGTCCAGCCTATAGCATCTTTGTATTCCTTAAGTATTGAAATTAACTTACCCTCTTGGTCACTAGTCAAATCAGAAGCAATTATCACAAGATAAGTCTCTTCACAGCCAAGAAACACATATTTTAAAGTCTCGGGGAGAGGTTTTAGTTCTAGAGACGGAGGAGAGGGAGGGGAAGGAATAATAAGATTTGAAGTCACCTGGAGCACGTCAAAATGTTCTATTTCATGAACTGGATCACTGTCCCCAATAGCACTTACATACTCTTCATGGTGTTGTGTTTCCCTTGGTTCTAGCAGAATCGCGTCAACCCTGTTCAACATCTCGATTGCTTCAACATCAAAGGAGTGAGGTTGTTTTTTTAAATCGAAAACATTCAGCTCCGCAGTCATGTTACCAAAAGAGATCTTCATTTTTCCGTTCCTGCAATTTATCAATGCGTTAGCAGTAGCTATAAATGGTCTTCCCAAAATCACAGAAATTTGGTTATGCAAATCAGAAACTCCCTCTGTTTCCAAGACAATAAAACCAACAGGAAAAGTAAAATCACCCACCTTTATGAGAACATTTTCAATCATACCTTTAGGTAATTTAGTAGAACGATCAGCAAGCTGAAGCGTTACCTTGGTGGGTTTTAACTCACCTATACCGAGGTGCTCATATGCTGATAATGGTAGTAAATTGACACTAGCACCCAAGTCTAACAAAGCTTTATTAATAAGAGTGTTTCCAATGACAATGGGCATGGTGGGGGAACCTGGATCATCATACTTAACAGGAACATGTTGTGAAATAATAGAGCTAACATTTGAAGCTAGAAAGGCTTTTTTCGGCACATTATTCGCTCTCTTAGTGGTACACAATTCCTTAAAAAATTTAGCATACGGAGGCATTTGTTCTATCGCATCTAGAAGAGGAATATTAATTTTAACATGTGAAAATGTCTCACGTATTTTCTGCATACTAGCTTCAATCTTTTTGTTTATGAGCCTATGGGGAAAAGGTGCTTTAGGTTTATAAACTCTTTAAACATCAGCATTAGAAGTGGGTGGAGCTAATGGATCTGCAGTTGTATTCTCACTCGTGCTGTCTTTCTCTATGGTCTCACTGTCGGTAGGGTCTGGCTTAGTGAGTGAAGGCTCACCAGCGGACGTGTCTTCTGTCTGGTCAGGGCTGTCAACAGGTTTAGATGCATCAGACGCATCTATTAATTCACCCACATGTGTATCAAATTGTTTACCCGACCTTAGAGTTATAACAACATTCACCCTCTTTAAGTTATCATTTTGACTTTGTGAATTAGGAGGGTTTATGTTGGAGTTCCTAGGATTTATCTCAGGTTGACTTGGAAATGTGCCTTTTTCCCTACTTTGAGTTAACCAGCTGGCCCACTGTGTCAACTAAAGATTTTTGAGTTCTCTCCATATTGTTGAATCTCTTGTCTGTGTCAGAATAACGAGGAGGTGGTTGAGTTTGACCTACAGGTTGATAAGGGGGCCTTTGGTTACTTTGGTAGCTTTGATTGGAGAACGTAGGAGGTTGGGAGTAAGAATTGTTAGAAAAATTTCCAGTTTGTGTACTAGGACCTCCAAAATGTGGACCTTGACTGCATGAAAAATTTGGGTGGTTACGCCACCCTGGATTGTATGTAGGAGCATATGTGTCATTTCTAGGTTTTTGATAAGCCATATTTACTTGCTCAAAATTAATTGGTTGTTGCGGAACAACATATGGGCAAACACTAGCAATATGATCAATAGCATGACAATTAGCACATAAAAGGGATTGAACTTGGTTAGCTTGAGGTTGTTGAATAGACAGACCCTTAAGTTGGGATTCTAAGGCTGTCAGCCTAGACTCAAGATAGGTGGAGTCGGAAATACTATGCAAACCTCCCTTACTAGATGTACTCTTCGAAATCTGAACACTATTATCAGCCCTAGTGGTCTCCCATTGCAATGTTTTGTCAGCTAAACCCTCTAAGAATATCCAAGCTTCATCTTCATTCTTAGCTAAAAACTCGCCCTGACACATGGACTCTACTAATGTTCTAGAACTAGGGTCCATTCACTGATAAAAAATTCCACATAGTCGGGCTTTATCAAATCCATGGTGTGGGAACTAAGATAGTAAGTTTTTAAATCTGTCTAAATATTTCCAAAAGGTCTCACGCTCAAGTTGGACAAACTGGGTAATTTCATTCTTAAGTCTCACGGTTTTACCATTAGGAAAATATTTCTATAGAAAAGCAGTAATGAAATCACCCCAAGAATCAATTGAATTAGGCATAAGACTATACATCCATTTTTTCGCATCATCCTTACGAGCAAAGAGATTAAGTCTCAATCTTAAAGCATCATTAGTCACACCAGGATATTGCATAGTAGAACAAATTTCATCAAATTCTCTGAGAAATAAGTAAGGGTCTTAATGACCATGGAATTTGGGGAGCATGCTAATAGATTGGGGTTTAAGCTCAAAACTGACATTACCACGTATACCAGGAAGAACAAAACAAGATGGTTGTGAAGACTTACTTTGGTAAAAAATTTCATGCAAAGAACGAGCAGGTGGTTGCTCACCGTCTCCCATATTGTCTATATCAAAATTCGAATATTCTAAATTTAAAGGCAGAAAATCAGTATGCGTTGCAGCACCTTGTCCCATGCGTTGCAGGACCTTTACCAATGCGTTGCAGCACGATGCAGCACACCATGACCCATGCGTTGCAGCACGATGCACCACCATGACCCATGCATTGCATCACGATGCAACACAATGCAGCACCATGACCCATGCGATGCAGCACGATGCAGCACCATGACCCATGCGATGCAACACGATGCACCACCATGACCCATGCGTTGCAACACGATGCAGCACCATGACCCATGCGATGCAACACGATGCAGCACCATGACCCATTCGTTACAGCACTATGACCCAACGACGCAGCACCATGATCGAGCCCCATGAGCAACCATGCCCCGGGAATGCTCTAGGGGACGTGTTTTGGAGTCCCCGAAAAAATATCGGGCGAAAACGGCAACCGGACCCCGGGAATGCTCTAGGGGACGTGTTCAGGGCCTTTTTACGCAAAGTTTTCGACGTTAATATTTTCGGCCCATTTCGTACGAGAGACCCCTATGGGACATGAGAGGCCCCTAGGGTCGGTTATTGGGTCCCTGATAGGCTTGTAAGGGCGGTTTTACGCGATGCCAATGTTTTGGCCCAAAAGCGGGCGACATGGGTGATATTTGAGTTCGGGAATCAAGGTGACCCTATCGGGGCACTGGGGGTCCCCTAGGGCCATAATAGAGTCCCCAAAAAAATTTCTGGCGAAAACGGCAACCGGGCCCCGGGAATGCTCTAGGGGACGTGTTCTGGGCCATTTTACGCAAAGTTTTCGACGTTAATATTTTCGGCCCATATAGTACGGGAGACCCCTTTGGGACATGGGAGGCCCCTAGGGTCGGTTATTGGGTCCCTGATAGGCTTGTAAGGGCGATTTTATGCGATGCCAATGTTTTGGCCGAAAAACGGGCAACATGGGTGATATCTGAGTTCGGGAACCAAGGTGACCCTCCCAGGGCACCGAGTGTCCCCTAGGACATAAGAGTCCCGAAAAAAAGTTCGGGCGACAATGGCAACCGGGCCCCAGGAATGCTCTAGGGGACATGTTCTGGGCCATCGTACGGGAGACCCCTATGGGACAGGGAGGCCCCTAGGGTCGGTTATTGGGTCCTGATAGGCTTGTAAGTGCGATTTTACGAGATGCCAATGTTTTGGACCAAAGACGGGCGACATGGGTGATATCTGAGTTCGGGAATCAAGGTGCCCCCTCTCGGGGCACCGGGGGTCTCCTAAGGCCATAATAGAGTCGCCGAAAAAATTTCGGGCGAAAACGGCAATCGACCCCAGGAATGCTCTAGGGGACGTGTTCTGGGCCATTTTACGCAAAGTTTTTCGACGTTAATATTTTCGGCCCATATCGTACGGGAGACCCCTATGGGACATGGGAGGGCCCTAGGGTCGATCATTGGGTCCCTGATGGGCTTGTAATGGCTGTTTTACTCGATGCCAATGTTTGGTGCAAGTTAGAAATTGTTATTATTGCTCACTGTAATGTAACAAGATTACAGCCCTAAGGCAATGCAAATCCAAGGCCACCTACTAGGTAGGGTTCCTTTTTTCTGCATCCCTTTACTACCTTATAAACCTTCAATCTGGTGCAACTCACTACAGACAGTGGTTCACCATCTCTGTAAACATAGACAAATTACACAAAATCTTTTCTGACTTACAGCAAAGTACAAAACCATAATAAGCTAGAAATTATAACTTCTTCTAGCTTTCCAATTCTTCTGATTTCTGTTTCATTCCTTGCTCTGTCTTTCATAATAAGCCTTGTTGAGTTCTGCTTCTGCCTTTCTGTACTGGCCTTCTGCTGATAGTTCTGCACATGATCTCACTTCTTGCATCACTTCTGGGATCTCTGCTGACCAGCTGATGAAGTCTGATAATTTCATTCTGATGCAGGCTTTCTGTTTGCTCTGCTATATGACCTGGTCCAGCTCCCTTCTGCCTATATCTCATCTAACCATCTCTTATCCCTGCTGGAGATCTTCCTCTTGCTGTTGCTACAGTGTTGGATTCTGATTCTGACAACTTGCTGAATCTGTTGCATGATCTGTGATACTGGTATACTGCCTTCACCAGCAAAATGGGTATTCCTGCATCTCCAGACCCAATAAACTGTTGCTGCTAGCCTTGATGCAAATACTTCCTTCATGATTCTCGAGCACTTTTGCCTCCTTATCCAGTTGAGCTTCCCCTGAATTGTTTTTGCTTTTGCTGAAATTTTCAGCCAATCCCTTAGCTGATCCAGGACTGCTGTTGACACTTTGCAGTTAAAGAACAGATAATTGTGGTCCTCTGGTTTCAGCTTACACATGTAGCATATCTCATCACCATTCAAAAAGCCCATTCTCTGCAGCCTATCTTTAGTTAATAATCTTCCCTTTTGTGCTAGCCAGAGGCAGAAGCTTTGTCTAGGCATGGATAACTTCCCCCAGATTAAATCTGCATGTCTGTATTTTGGCATATTTCCTTGCAACATTCTGTAGCCACTTGCAGCTGAATATAAGCCATCAGTTTCAAGCTTCCATGCTCCCCTTGTAGTGTATTGTGCCTGAAAATAGCTTTTGATCTTGTTCAGCTTGTTCCAGTACCAGCTAGAACCCCAGACTGGAGCATAGTTCCAAAGGTTTACACCTTTCAGATATACTCCATTGATCCATCTTACCCACATTGTGTCTTTCTTTGTGGCTAGATCCCAGATATGCTTACCATTTAGAGCTATGTTGAACCATTTGCAATTTTTCACATTTAGTCCATCAATTTTCCTTGGTCTGTATACCATGTCCCATGCCACCAAGCTTGTCTTGTGTTTCTGTTCAGTTGTCCCCCATAAGAAAAATCTGCATTTTTCCTCCACACTTTTCAGCACCCCAGCAGGCATAATGAAGATGCTTGACCAGTATACATGTATGGAAAATAATACAGAATTAATTAATTGTACCCTTCCTGCAGAAGAGAGATTCCTGGAGGCCCAAATCTGCAGTTTCCTAGTCATTTTATCCACCAAACACTCACAATCTATTTTGCTCCATTTTGAAGGGGACAGTGGGACACCCAGGTATTTCATGGGCAAGGTTCCCTCTCTAAATCCTGAGATGTGCAACAATTCATTTTTCACTTGTTCATTTACCCCTGCTACATAAATATTTTATTTTTCCTTTTTTGCATACAGACTAGTGGCTTGTGAGAAGTGGTTTATGTTGTTCATCATAGTGCTCACAGATTCAGGGGCAGCTTTGCAGAAACACATTAAGTCATCATCAAAGCAGAGATGACTCAATCCAAAGTCTTTGCACATGGGGTGCCAGCTGAAGCTTCTATCCATACAAGCTATTTTCAGTGTTCTAGACAGGTTTTCCATAGCTAATACAAAAATTAGTGGAGAGATTGGATCACTCTGTCTAATGCCACGTTTTGCAGTAAAGTATCCATGTGTTTCCCCATTCAGATTGATGCTAAAGCTTGCAGTTTGGATGCATTCAATTAGCAATCCACTGAATTTTGCAGGGAAACCATACCCTTGCAGCATTTCCTTCACAAATCCCCAATGAGATGTGTCATATGCTTTCCTCAGGTCTATCTTCATCAAGCATCTAGGAGATGATTGTATCCTGTTGTAGTGCTTAATAAGGTCCTGGCATATCATGATGTTATTCACAATTGATCTCTGAGCCACAAAGGCTCCCTGGTTCTCTGAAACAAGCACTGGGAGTACTTTTGCCAGTCTTCCACACATGATCTTGGATATGCACTTGTATATTGTATTGCAGCATGCTATGGGTCTGAAATCAGATGCCTTCTCTGGGTTTTGTATCTTCTACACAAGACATAGGTTTGTGGCATTCACTTCTTTAAGCATTCTAGATGACTCAAAGAAGTCAATGATAGCTTCAGTCACTTCATGCCCTACAATATGCCAAGCTGCCTTGAAGAACCCTGATCCAAAACCATCAGGGCCCGGGCTTTTGTTGCAATCAATTTCAAACATTGTTGTTTTCACCTCAGTGGCGCTGACTGGAGCAATGAGGTTCATCTGTTGATGTATATTCAGTTTGTGTCCTGCTGAGAAGAAACTGTCTTCTGCTATAGTTTTTCTATCCCCTGAGACTCCCAGCATTTCTTTGTAGAATCTCACAAATTCCTCCATAACCATCTGTTGATCATCCAGTAGAGTCCCCTGCTGTGTTCTGATTGAGTGCACTCTATTCTTGTGTCTTCTTTGCTTCATGACTGTATGGAAGAAATGTGTGTTTCCATCCCCCAGCTGAACCCAATTTTCCTTACTTTTCTGCTGTAAGAAATTCTCTGCAGCCATATTCACCTCATTGTATTTTTTCCTGGCCTGTAATTCCTTCTGTTGTGCTTCCTCATTTTAGGGCTCCTTGTTAGCATCAATCTGAGCTTGAGTCATTGTAGCTCTAGCAATGTCTGCTTGTGCTAAAATGTCCCTAAATTCATTTCTGTTTAACATCTTCAGCACTGTTCTCACCTTTTTCAGTTTCCTGTACACTCTGAACATTTTTGTGCCTTGTGTTCTGAAATTCCATGCTTGCTGAACCATAGCATGGAATTCAGAGTGGAGGCTCCACATGTTGAAGTATTTAAAGGGGATCTTTGTTTTTGCAGGTTCACTCTGAAGAGCCAGGCAGATTGGGGAGTGATCAGAAACTCCCTCTGGGTGGAATTTAAGATCAAATTGATCAAATTCCTGAAACCAGAAGCTGTTTGCAAAGGCCCAATCAATTTTAGAATAGACTCTCCCACCCCTTTCATGCCTATTATTCCATGTAAACTGGCACCCTGACCAACCCATTTCAGTGAGGAAACATTGCTCAATACACTCATTAAAATCCTGAATTTCAGAGAATGTAACTGGAATTCCTCCTATCCTATTTTCAGCTAGCATTACATTATTGAAGTCTCCCCCAACAAACCATGGTTTATTGCAATTGCTTGCAAAATCTGACAGGTCTTTCCATAATGTTTTCCTTTCCTCTTTTTCATTTAGGCCATAAACAAAGCTAGCCACAAATTCCTTTTTTTCCACAATATTAACCACTTTGCATATGATCATTTGCACAGAAAAGAATAAAATATCCACATGAAAACAATTTGGTATCCATCTTAACCAGATTCTACCTAAATTGTGCTCATTGTGATTGCTATAAGATTCCCAGCCTGGCATGAAACTATTTTTGTATTTTTCAAGGTTAGCTAATCTGATTTTGGTTTCTAGGAAAACCACCATACCACATTTATTTTCTTTACAAAAAAGGGCTACCTCCCTTTGTTTATTTGGGCCATTTAGGCCTCTAACATTCCATACTAGTATCCTATCCATGACCAACAGTCAAGATAGGAGACTTACCATGTAATGGCACCTCAACTGCATTCTGATTCTTTTGCTGTTCTGGCTCCAGTGTTTCTTCTGTCTGTGCCTCCCGTGTTTCTTCTTCATTTTGCAGAATTTCAAAACTGTTTTGCATCTGTGTGCCAGTTTTAGGCTGCTGAACTTGCCTATACTGGCCTCTACCTGCTCTCATTCCTTTCCCTGCATTCCAAGCTCTTCCTCTCCCTCTTCCTGCATTCTGCCAGTGCTGAGCCGTAGGAGGCATAGCTGGTGGGTGCTGTGCAGGCAGTGTTTGTGGCACAGGAGCTGCAGTTACTTTCTTTCTGAATTCATCTTCCTTATGCCCATGTTGCTTGCAGTGGTTGCAAAGAATAGGCTTCCAGTCATATTCCACTTCCTGTTCCACAATATTGCCTCTTTCATTCTTGTGGTGTACCTTATTAGGGTATTCAGCTCCAACTTCCACCTCAATCAATACTCTAGCAAATTGGATCCCTACTTTGAGCTTTGTGTTTTTGTTTGCCATCATTGGCCTTCCTACTAGGCTGGCAATCTTGCTCAGTCCCTTAGCATTCCAATATTTCACATTAAGACCAGGAAATTTGACCCAAATAGGCACCGAGGTCAATTCTTCTTGTGCATAATCTACATTTTCAGACCATGCCCTCACTATCATGGGTTTGTTGTCAAAATGGTAGACTCCCTCTTGAATTACAGCATCCCTTTGCTCTAAGGAATCAAACCTAACCAACACCAATCCATTTTTCATCATGGCTATTTTGTTCATCCCACGTTTTGCCTAGATTCTTCTTAAGTAGCCACTTAACACATTAATTGGTGGTTTTGACCCCATAATATAGCAAACAACAGCTTTGTTCCAGTAATTGATTTCAGATTCTATGTCCATGTAGCTAATTTCCCCTACAGGTTTTCCTTCATGCATTGTTGGCGCAACAAAATCCAATTTAAATCCAGAATTCTTTAATTTGGATATGTCAAATTTATCCCAAGCTGAGGTATTACCTGCCGTTGCTATCTCTTGCTGTTTGATTTGTTCTGGGCCTTCATCTTCATCGTCAGACGAGGAGAGTGTTCTTGCCTTTTCCTTCATTTTTGAGAGCCAAGAATTGATCTTCTCTCTTGCAATTTCCATCTATTGAACTGTTTCTGTTTGTGCTTCAGGAGTCATGACCTCCGGTGCCTCCAATTCATCAGTAAGGTTGCGCACAACCCGATCTAGGTTGTCTCGGTTCATGCTTGTACTTTGTCTCTGATTCACAGTTTTCGTCGGACCTGGTGGCGCTGAGTTTCCTCCATTGTCATCTTGCTTTTCTCCCCCTCGTTTGCCTTATCTTTCTTCCCCATTGGAACTCACAGCTGCGTCAATGGCGGACGGGCGGTGTAGAGGAGAGAGGTAAGAGCATTTTTTTAGAGAGAGAAAGCGATCGATGCGACATGGGTGTGCCTCGATGCCAATGTTTTGGCCCAAAAACGGGCGACATGGGTGATATCTGAGTTCGGGAATCAAGGTGCCCCTCCCTGGGCACCGGGGGTCCCCTAGGGACATAATAGGGGCAACCGGGCCCCAGGAATGCTTTTAGGGGACGTGTTCTGGGCCATTTTACGCAATGTTTTCGGCGTCAATATTTTCGGCCCATATCAGACGGAAGACCCCTATGGGACATGGGAGGCCCCTACGGTTGGTTATTGGGTCCCTGATAGGCTTGTAAGGGCGGTTTTACGCGATGCCAAAATTTTGGCCCAAAAACGGGCGACATGGGTGATATCTGAGTTCGGGAATCAAGGTGACCCTCCCGGGGCACCGGGGGCCCCCTAGGGCCATAATAGAGTCCCCGAAAAAATTTCGTGGAAAAACAGCAACCGGGCCCCGGGAATGCTCTAGGGGACGTGTTCTGGGCCATTTTACGCAAAGTTTTCGATGTTAATATTTTCGGCCCATATCGTACGGGAGACCCCTATGGGACGTGGGAGGCCCCTAGGGTCAGTTATTGGGTCCCTGATAGGCTTGTAAGGGCGGTTTTACGTGATGCCGATCCTGATTGCGGGTCCGTTTTCCTTTGAGTGGTATTTGGGAGAGCGGATCTTCCGTCCGGTTTATCCTGACATGGCGGGGCCAAGGATTCCCTTGGATCCCCCCTCGACGATGTTCTTGGTGAGGTGCTTGTCTCGCGAGCAGGTCACGGAGACCATGGTGGGCTCGGATGCTATGCGGTATTTGAGGGAGCCTGCGGAGGACCTTGCGGGGCACTACGAGCAGTACCGTCGTGATCGCCTCATTCCTTTATTTGTGGGTTTGAAGGTAAGAACTCTCTATTTGTCGTTCAATGCCTTTCTTGCTTTGTTGGTTTGCTAACCTACTCTGCTTTGTAGGAGCCTCGGGTTGATGATGTTGATGTGGACATCTCAGATATGCGGGTCCGAGGAGTGTTGGGGTGAGGTCCCGATGACGGAGGACCTTGATGAGGACATCAAGGGCCTTCCTTTCCAAGTTGGGCATCCAGGGGTAAATTCGTAATTTTACCTAGTGCATGTGATTTTTACTACTTTTATGCTTGTATTGACTTTCTTTGCGCAGCTTGACCGTGAGCAGACCGGGAAGGTCTTCAAGATGATGCATGCTATGAAGTCCTGGATTTCTCGAGCTCTCTCGAAAGGCACTTGCTCCAGAGCTGACTTGGATAAGGTAAACTTGATTTGCAATTTCAAACTTGGGGGTTGCAGGTTGAGTATCGTCGACCCCTTCCTTGTCGGTCACGACAGGTGGTATTGTCGGATGATGAGGTTGTGAGCTCGCTTGAGCGTAGTCTTTCTCGTGAGAGGACCCCTCGGAGGGAGAGTCCTCGGAGAGAGAGGGAGCCCGTGCATCAGACAGATCATCCTGGTGGGAGCAGGATGACTCAGTTTGTGGAGCCTACTCCTATGCTTCTGCCGATGTATCCTTCTTATCCCGGGTATGCGGGGTATGCTCCTTATGGTGGTCTTTATTACCAGCCCCCTGTTCCTGCTCCTATGATGCCTACCATGCCTCCTCGTTCTTTGTGGGGGTATGATTCGAGTTATGCTAGAGAGGGGTGCTCGTATCGGGAGCCTGTCCGACATTCTTCCTTTGACCCTGGCCAGCTGGCGGCGTCGATCTTTGGTGATGAGCCACGGAGGTCGGAGGATTATTTTGAGGTGCTCCACTCGAATGCTGATGCGGGTGATGATTTTTATGACAATGTATTTGTATGAGATACATTCTTGAACATTTGTGTTGAACAAAATATTCGGACTTCGCTTTGTAATATATTGTTGTTTTATTGGCCCCTGCATATAATTAGGCTAATGCAAATGCACAGGTAGTCAAGCAGAAAGCGCAAGTAATAACCATGAAGCAAAAAAATGGTACAGCCAAAAAGTTAAAATTGGGTGTACGCTATCCCCTTTAAAAAAAATGAAAAAAAGAAAGGGGTGCAAAAATGAAATAAAATTAATAAGTATAAACGGAAAATTAAAATAAAGGATGATCATCCAAAAAAGAAATAAAGAAATTGTGGAGTTCCCAAAAATAATTAAGGAAATAAAAGAAAAAATAGTAATAATAGAAGAAATAGGAAACCAAGCCAAATTGGAGTCCAAAACGGTTAAGGAAAGTGTCCAAAACCGGGTATAAGAGTGTTATCTCGAAAAAGAGGCTCGGCGGCCAAAGGAGGGTGCTCAGCGGCTGACGCGAAGGAGCGGAGGTCAAAAGTGGGGCCGCCAGGCTCAGCGGTTGGGCCGCGGAAGATGGGCGGCTGGCCGCTGAGTTTCGGCGGCTGGCAGTTGAAGCTCAGCGGCTGGGCCGCTGGGCCTTGGCTGCCCTGTTGTGGCCGCCGAGCCTTCGGCGGCTGTCCTGTGGGCCGCTGAACTCTTTTTTTCGACGGGTTGCCTTATTTTCGTCTTTTTTCGCGCGAGCCCTATATAAGCCTTGGGTTAGTCCGATTTTGGGACATCACGTTTCATAACTCCATAGCAATAGAGAGCTTTTTAGAGAGAGAAACCTCCAATTAATTTAGAAATCAACCATGACAAGTTTTTAAGTTATGTTCGATAAGTGGTTGCAATCTATGACCCTTGAAGAGAGGATGAGACTTGTGCCCTTTCACTTGAATGCCCTCTTCCATCTGAAGCAAGTTCAAATTGTCTGGAACTTTCTTGAGGCTACGGTTGAATTTTGGGATGACAAGCTTCATGTTTTTAGGTTCGGGTATAACGAACTGTGTCCTCTTCCTGAAGAATTTGCCGCCATAATTGGCTTTCCTCATGATCAAGCTCCTGCAACTCCATGGCTTGGGGCCAATCTTTAAGGCTACTATAAGAGGTATCTTGGTTTATCTCCAACACAAGCCTCTTCTGTGGCGAGAACCAGTGAACTAGACCTGAATGGCGTGATTGACATCTTTTTCCCCAAGGTAAGGGATGATCATAATGAGACATATTATAGGTGTGCTTTTATCTTATGTCTCTTACATAGGTACCTCTTTGTTGGTGGAGGTAATAATGGTAAAACTTGTATGCTTAGAATTGTTGAACAAATTCAAAACAATTTTACCCCTATGTCTCTTGTTCTTGGTGAAACCCTAATGTGCTTGGACATCAAGAAACAAGAACCATCGCATGGTGGATGGACGGGAAATCCTCTTCTCCTTCATGTGAATGCTTGAATAACTACTTTGGATTTTTTGTAAAGATTGAATCTTTAATGGATATCTAACTCTATTATTTTGTGTTTGTGTTGTTTTTTTTTGTAGATATGGCTTTTGGAGCATATGTGCTTCATTGCGAGGCCTACTCATGCGCTCAAATATCAACCAAAGCAGTTTTCTGCCCGCCGAAGACTTTATTATGAATCAACCATTGATGAATGGCGCGGATATCTTAAAGCTTGCCCTTTGCTGAGATGGATTGTTAAGTGGTGGGGCTTCAAATCTGCGACTGGATGTAGCAAGGAGACGGGATATTATCAAATCCTTGGTCTTCAAAATTTGACTTAGATATTTCCTAACCGTATCATGCGGCAATATGGGAAACGCCAGATCATCCCACAGAAGGATAGTGTTGCGCCTGCAACCCGGGTTTTGATTATTAGTATGGTGAGATCATGGGAGTGTGCATGGGATCGTTGCCCCAAGTGGACTATTCCTCATATCAAGGCCCCAACGGCCATATCGTCAGCTTATGAAGCTTGGATGGATTGTAAGACTGCAGAAGGTCGTCGTGCATGCAGGATGATCTTAAGGCCCAATCAGTCAAGGCTAGCTTAAGGCTTTCTAACCCCAATGATCCTAAAGGGAAGGGTAAGCAAAAGGGAGTAAAGCATGTGAAATGTGTTCTTAACCCGAAGGCTAAGAAATCTTTAGCCAAGATCACTACTAAGCCGGAGGAGGAGCCCCAAATTCGGGCCAACGATCATGAAGCCTCTACAAGTGATCCTCTAGTGGAGGTTGAAAAAGAAGAAGAGCCCGTGGTCCGAGAGAGATGGGCTCCCAAGGAACGCGAAGTGGAAGGCCCAAAGGTTGATGAACCCATGGAGGATGTGGTCCCTACTACCGAAGCTGCGGAGTAATCTATTAGGAAATACTCTTTTGGAGCATGTCTAGCTTAGGATTGCCTTTTATTTGCTTTAAATTCAATAAGGGTGATGTGCCCCTCATTAATTTGTTTTTATAATTTAGGAATTGCCAAGTCTTGTAATGGACTTTATTATTATTTATGGAGACATGCTTATTTTAATATTGCAACCTTGTGTTTATTATGTGCAAAGATTTTAACAACTTTTGAATCCGAAATTGATGAAGGGGCCGGGCCCAATTGCAATTTTGTTGTCCTACGTATCCTTTTAGGGGAATCAGGTCACTCCTAGTTCTTATCCGTTTTTTTTTTTAACATTCAATCCCGTTTATTTATTTATTTATTTTATTTTATTTTTTTTTACGGAATTAGTTAGCCTTGTCTGGGCCTCTCGAAAGTGTTATATTGGGTGTCTTGCCTAAGCATAGAACCTCTTTAATTGATCCATATTTATCCATTGACTAAATATGATCACGTCTAAATCTGCCAATCTTGCAGCGCCACCTGTTAAGATCTTTGTGTTGATAAACGGGCCTGACCAGTTGGGTCGAAATTTACCTCTTGGGTCAGTGACATTGGCCCTTACCTCTTTAAGTACTAAGTCTCCAACTTTTAGGTCCCTTATTTTGAGCCTTTGATTAAAGTGCCTAGTTAGCCTTTTTTTATATACTCTTACATTGTGCAAAGCCTTCAACATTTTCTCATCCGGCAAGACTAATTGGTCATAGCGGGCTTGGACCTAATCTACCTCTAGAATTTGACTTTCCAAAATGATCCTTAGAGATGGGATCTCTAGTTCGATTGGTAATACGGCTTCCATTCTGTAAACCAGGGAGTATGGTGTTGCTCCTGTTGATGCGCGAACTGATGTCCTATAACCCCAAAGTGCGAATGACAGCTTGTATGGCCAGTCATGATAATTTTTGGACATTCTTTCAATTATTTTCTTGATATTCTTGTTGGTTGCCTCTACTGCACCATTTGTTTGCGGTCTGTAGGGAGATGACTTTCGATGCTGGATCTTAAACTGGGCTAAAAGCTCAATTACTTCTTTCATGAAGTGTGATCCATTATCACTGATGATTTCTTGGGGAACTCCATATCTAGCTATTATGTTATTCTTAATGAACTTAACCACGTGCTTTGCTTTGAGCTTCACGTATGATTGCGCCTCAACCCATTTGGTAAAGTAGTCGAATGCGACTAGAATATATTCGTGGCCCCCTTTTTCTGTTGGGGTTATTTTACTGATGATATCGGTTCCCCAAGCTCAGAAAGGCCAAGGTGTGGTGAAGGTATATAATGGGCTTGGTGGTAGATGTTGTAGATTTGCATGGGTCTGGCATTGTACGCATCTTTTGACGAACTCACAACAATCCTTCTCCATCGTTGTCCAATAATACCCAAGCCTTATTATCTTTCTGGATAGCATTATACCGTTCATGTGCGGTCCACATACTCCTGCATGTACCTCTCTTAAGACCTTATGGGCCGTTTCGGTACCTAAGCAGCGAAGGTTGACTCTGTTTGGGCTTTTCTTGTATATTTCACCCTGTACTTCCATGGATTGGGCCGCGAGCCTTCTGAGTGCTCTATGGGCTCTAGGGCTAGAATCAGGAGGGTAGAGCTGGTAAACAAGTAGTTTTTTTGTATCGGTGTACCACTCATCTTATTCATCGTGGAACACTTCTAGGGTGTCACAATATGAGGGTTCAGATCTCCTTTGTACACAGATGGGCATCATCCGAATAGTTTCGGGTATGTTAATCATGCTTGCTAACTTAGCCAAGGCGTCTGCAAATTGATTATCTTCTCGTGGGAGGTATGTAAAGTGTATTTGATTAAAATACACTATGATCTTATCTAAGTATTCCTGGTAGAGTTCCAGGGATTCACTTTTTGTAACACCCCGATATTAATACCTCCTTAATAAGCATATTACTATAACTAAATCCATTGGATGATACTAAAACCGGAGTGCTACCTCCGTACTCACCGGAGTAAGTACAAGGCTAAGAGAAATTAAGAAGAAAATCTTAAAATCAACATAAGACTTTAAGAAGCCAAAAGACTTGCTTTTATTATAAAGAAATATCGAAAAGTATAATTGTTATTTTACAACTCAGAAGAGACTTCTTTGTTTAAGTGATTCTATTACAAGACATTATTATCTTCTAACTAAATATCACTAGGAGATCTTCCAGCCTTGCCAAACTCACACGTCCCGAACATAACTGCACGTCATCAACATGTACGTGCAAGTGTATATGCAAAAGAAGGAGAGAAAAAGGAAAATTAGCATATGCTAAGTAAGAATACTCCACCTTGTCAAAACACTTAGTAGTGAAAGTACACTTAGCAAATAGCATATATAATGTAGTAGTAATAATAATTTAATAACACATTATATCCATGTCATCCATATCTAAAACAAGAGTGTAGCTTAAGAGGATTTTGAAGGATTTGTCTTTTATTCTTAAATTGGTTGTTAACTTGATTAGAGTTAGCTCTAGGTGGCATGGAAGTGCACGCTCGAATATAAAACACGCCGAAGCGCGACATCACGAATAGTAATCTATGTTACTATCCGGCCAAGATTACCGCCCTTGGCTGGTGAGAAAAATAATAGTGATCATAATGATATACGGGCTAGCTCATCGGATATTGCCTCGATAATTCAATACTGAAATACAAGTGTGCACACTTGAGAGTCGTACCTTCAAAACTTCCAACGGCCCCTTTTGGAAGTCATGCCACAAATTAAACTTAAGAGAATTATATCTCAATCTCATAATAGAGTAATATAGCTCTTTGGCTCAATAATATAGCTCATTGGCTTGATGATAATAATAGAGTTCAATATAGAGAAATCTCTCTTTCAAATGTTCATAATCTTGAGTATTGATGCCATAGGCATATGTAAGTTTTATAGAGTAATAATTCTTAATTCTTATGATTTGTACTTTACTTTTCTTTCGATAATATATTCTGAATTTTGAGTATTAGTAGATAGCTTTGAACTTTCATAATGATTGATGAATGTATACATCAAGTATAGTAAGAGTAGCCCATGTAAGAAGTGATGATAATATATAAGAAGCAAGTATGGCTCAAGTAGCTCATGTATCAACATGTAATTCATCATATAAGTCATGTAGCACTTAGCATGTTATTCACATAATATATTCACTTAGCACATAGATTTTTGAAAAAGATAATTGACAAAGTGAAAGGGTGGATATGTACTTACTTGAAGGTCCTTAACTCAACACACAAAAGCTATAGATTCCAATTTCACATGTACACCTAATGATCCTAAAAAGGTACTTAATATTAATAATTCATTCCAACACTTGATATAATCAAACTAGCTTATATTTTTAGTTCATTTCACATTATTGACCTCTTGGTCAAGTGAACATAATCAAACAACAGAAAATTCAACTTTGATACAATATTCAATCTCAATCTCTTTTATTTCTAACGTTTTCCTTATTGTCAATTGATGATATTAACTTATTCAAGATCAGCAAACATGACCTAAATATTATATACTAATCCTCCAAAACATTTATGTATACTTTCGGTCAAGAGACAAATAACAAATAACCAAACTTCATTTCACTTTCTCGCAGTTTTTGCAGCTGAGACAGTGTTCTGTAATTTGGGCATATCTCACTCATAAGATATCGGATTTAGGTAATTTAAAGTTCTGTAGAAAGATAATAGACAGCTATACAACTCTCATGTTTTGCGTTTATCCCAATTATGAGTGCAGGGTGGTTGAAAACATGATTAAGGTTACTATAAAGAACAGAGCATCATTGAATTAGTCTCTAATGAAACATGTCATACATATATGTATATCCCAATAAAACTTATCTTAGGACTTTCCTCAAATTACTCAAATATATAACATCATATATCATATGTATAAGATCTAAAAATAATAAGTAAAGATTTGTAAGTGAGAACATAAAACATGAGAACTTCAAAAGGCTTAAACATAAACATAACATAAGTAGTTTCCATGCTCTTTAAGCTCTTTCTATGTGATTTAACAAATAATACTCAAACATTATCAAGCTAATAGCAATTAAAGTCTAGGTGTTGTCTTGTTTAGGTGATTAGAAAAGAGGGAGTAAGGGTAAAGGATTTAAGATAATAACCTTGTGAATTGACAAGAGATAATCTCAATGGCCTTGGGTTCGAAAGTGGTTGATCATCCTCCAAGATTGAAGATTCTCAAATGATTTCAATGGTGTTGATCATGTAAGAATGATGCAAGAATAAGTGAAGAACAATTAGAACTCAATTAAGAATAAACCTCAAAATCGAATGGAAAGAGAAGAGAAAGTATGGTGTTGATTTTACCTTAAGATCCTTTGATTTTCTTTAAACTTGTTGATCTGAATGAACTCATATGACTTGTGAATTTGATGAGAGAAGGATGAAAATTAAGATGTTGGTGGTGAAGAACCGGTAATGAGAAAAGAAGAGAGAAAATGGAGATTTATTTCCTTAGTAACTAGTTTAGGAATGTGAAAAGAACTTGAGGTTTAGTCAAAGCAAAAGCCAAGTGTAAGTAAGCATGTGTGTCTAGTTGTTTGCTTGAGACACTACCACATATAAGGGCTTACTCCATAAGATTGGGGTAGTAACTTGTGTAGGAAGAGATAGGAAGAGCTAGAGAATTATAGAGAAGATGATCTTTGTAGTAATATGATATGAAATGGGTTTGAGTAGTAGCATGTAGTGGGCTTAGGTAATAGTTGGTTTTGGGTTAGGAGAGAGAAACTGGTTGGGCAAACACCCACAAAACCAAAACAAAGAAGGCCCAAATAAGTATTTGACCCAAAACCGTAAAATACCCAAATGGTTAACCAAATACTAATCGGATTTGTTACCCACTAACCTTACTTAATTAACACACAAAACACAAACCACTAATCGAAATTAACACATAGCACTAATCATACATGATTAAGACCTTAATCACAATTATTAACGCTAAAATCAAGTTTAATTAGACAATAATTACAGGTCAAAATTTTGGGTTGTTACAATCTACCCTCCTTAAAAGATGTTTCGTCCTCGAAACTTGATAACACAAACCTCCGAACAAAATAGGGATATTGATATCTCATTATATATTCCCAAAGTGCTTCTATAGCTCGGCTTATTCACAAAACTTTTACTAATGGTGCGATCTATCCCTTAGGACTTGGTCTTGTGATCCAAAATATGTATTGGTTACTCCTTGTAACTCTAAGTCTCATCAAAATGCTATATGGTTATTTGAATCACATTGGAAAGATCACAGATACATCATTTACGAAATTGAGATCGTGAATCACCTTATAGGTATTCACTAATTCGGTGAAAATGGCTGCAGTCTATAAGCAACTTCATAAACTCTTTTTAAAATCTCATGAGGTCCTATATATATATCATGACCCAAGTTTTCATTTCTTCTTAAATCCTTAAATACCGCTTTCATAGGAGAATCTTTCAAAAGCATACTATCTCAACTTGCAATTCAAATAGTCACTTATATTTACCCTCATAACTCTCTTATTCATCTCATAAACTCATGGATTAATTTATTCTCAAAAGTATAGCTTCGCTCACATCATGTCATCATGAAAGCTTCACATTTCTTCCAATATAAGGTTTCATAGGGTGCTTGTCCTCCACTTGGGTAATAGCTAGTATTATAAGAGAACTCAACTTGTTCTTCCACGACCTTTGATATTCTATAACTCATGCTCTTAACACATCTTTTAGAGTTTGCATTGTGTACTCGGTTTATCCATTTGAGACTATATAATAAGTCATCTAAATTTCAACTTGGTCCCAAAGGCTTCTTATGACATCTCCCAAAATTTAGAAAGTAATCTCGCATCTTGGTCCGGAACTTTATCAGTAGGTACACCTTGTATTCTCATAACTTCCTTGATATGTATTTCGGCTAATTGATTCATACTTCAAGTATCCTCAATAGTAATAAGACTATCAACTTTTGTTAATCTGTCAACTATAACCGAAATTGCCTCCATTCCTCTAGTAGTCAAAGGTAAACCGGTCACAAAATCTAAAGTATTGATTCCCACTTTCATATAGGCATAAATAAATATTGTACTAATCCATCGGGTATATGGTGTTCAATCTTACACTCTGACATCCAAGCATTTTATCACGTATTAAACAATATCACATTTAACATTCATTTTCCAAAAATTGTTGCTTACTCTTGTGATCATTGACTTGAAAATCTATAATCTCATAAACAAGGTATGTTTGACCTTTGGGGTATTAATCAACATGTGAACTTCTCATTTCTCCACAACCTCCCAAATCACCTTTTTAAATTCCTTAAGTACCTTATCGAGTGTAACTAAAGTTGTAATCATGGAATAATAGGTTTTCCTACTAGAGACATTTGCCATAACATTATATCATCATGATAATTTCTAAATCATAATCCGTTAACAACTCTAAATATCCTCTTTACCTCAAACTCAAATCCCTTTTGGGTAAAGATATACTTTAAACTCTTATGGTCAGTGTAGAAAATTTAAACTGTGCCAAATAGATAAGGTCTCCAATCTTAAGTGCAAAAACAATTTTGACTAGTTCAAGATCATGAGTAGGAACGCTCACTTCATATACCTAGATGCATAAGTCATAACCCTTTTTGTTTTGCATAAGCGCACATCTCAAAGCATTCTTAGAAATACACTGTAAACCTTATAATCAACCTTCATTAATCGGCGTAGCCAGAATTGGTACGATTGTAAGTCTAATCTTAAGTTCTTGAAAAACTTGATCACACTTATCATTCTATAGTGGGTTTTCTCAAAAGATAGTTAAGCAATCCTAGAGAAATTTTTCCAAAATATCTTATATCATGTTAGACCCAAGAATATTCATACCTTCCACATGTTAGTAGGTCCAGACCCAACTTAAATGACTCTAATCTTTTCATATAAAATGAAGTACATTCCTTAAGTATGGCCTGACCCAAAGGACAACTCTTATTTATCCCAAAATGTCATACGTAGACATTTCAATACAATTGATGTTCTCTTAAATATCTAACACTTTCCTCAAAAGTTCCACATGATCTTCTTTAATCTTAATAGTTTCCTCCAAGTATCACTAATATGTATCACAATAAGTTGATCCCAATAAGAGTAGTGAGTAAGGTGCCTTAGTTAATCCCAAATAATGTCACGGTTTGCTCATGATGATCATATCGAGCTCCACTTGGAATTTATATTGACTCCCTTAAGTAACTGATTTACACATCTAAGAAACATAGTCACCGCTGTATAGTTTATTAGAATATCCCCAAAGTAATACTTCTCGGTACCCATTTCTTAATCCTCAAAGTTAGGCATTACACTTTCCAATGTCATATATAATTATGATCATAATCTCCGTAGTCTTAAATCTTTGAATCCCCATTACGTAATCATCAGTTTGATAGGAGGGCACTCAATTCTAATTAATCCCCATACATATATATATTAGTTTTCCCAAAGTAAACAAATCCCTTAATACACTATCAAATTTTTCTTGTATAATATTTCTCGACTTGTCACTTGCTTCTGATAACTCAATATATATATATATATATATATATATATATTTTTGTCATCGACTTTCACATCTCCAAATTAACTCTTTATCCTTTAAGGAATCCATGTACTTGATACAATCACTTGCCCATTTTCAGTCATTAAAGTCAAGTCATCCATATTACTCCTTGTTTCACCTCAAGTACACGGTAGTATCGTCATCCATGCTTTACTCAGTTGTACGCATCGTTATTCATGTATCAACATATATAGCTTATCCCGAATGATAACCTTGATGCAATAACCTTTAGCAATTCCTAAATCATTGTATACGTACACATGAATATGCTCTTCTTTGTAAAAGGAATCAACTAATTCATATTTTGGTAAGAAGGTTCTAATCTTATCCCTTGTTATTTCTTGATCAACTTTACTGCCCATTTCATTCTAAGGGTAAATCAGGTATCTCCAAACAACCTTAATAAGTTTACCTTACTTCCCAATAAGCATCAGTAACCTTAATCAATTTCAGACAATTCGTCTTTCCACATGTTTATCTAACAAATTCATATCGCAATTTCTTTATGAATCTTTATCTCATTTCTGCGTGTATGACTTTAAGTCATATAAGACCCATAAATCGTTGGATTCTAAATTCACTCACATAGTCAACTTGCTATACTCATTAGTTCCTTTTTATCCGATTAACCTCAAACATGTGTATATCTTTATAACTTCATCTCAATACTATTCAATACCTCAAAGTTATATCAGTGCTCCCAAACTCTCATAGTACTATATATAATGAATAACCAAAAGCTAATCAAACCTCGCAACCTCAGATCATAGAGCTTTATTCCCAAACACCTCATACTTTTTAGTTTTCACTTATACCTCAACTTCCTTCTCATTTTCTCTTGTACACAACTTTTACAAAGCCTACTATGGAATAAATCCAAACACTTATTCTCAAATAACGATTTTCATGAAGTACCTTCAACTTATAGCTTTCGTATGACATGCTCCAAGTGAGATCTCGTTTGCTTGTTAATTCAAATCCAAACGGTTAACAATTGTATCCTATTGCTCAGTTCCCTCCATATTCAATATATAACATGCTTTTTATGTCAAACTACACTCCTCAATATCTCAGGTAAATATGTACACTTCATAGAAACCCATAGTAATTTATTCTTGTCATATATACCACAAATATTAAGTCATGGCTCAACATCTATATCTCACTAAATATCTCAACTCTGATCTATTATCTTCAAACCTCAATGACCTGAAATACGTGTCCTATATAAACACAGTAATACTCTAGCTAATCAAGCTCAAATTCTCAACCTCTTGAAGTCCATAATCATTTGTGGATAAACAATCTGAAAATTTAAGATCTTTCATAAAATTTCTCACTCATAATTCTTCGTATAATTTCACAACTTATGACTGATCTTATGCCCCAATTGAAATGAAGGAAATGGTACCCCACTGAAAACGTTGTTAGGCTAATCTGAGGGACTCTTAAAATTGATAGCCTAAAATCCCAAGCGAATAAAGTACTCTCAAGTTTACCAAAACTTTCTCTGTACTAAGAATTGACCTCTAATACTCATATCCTATAACTCGGATCCCAAGAGGTCAGAACATAACAAATTCAGCCTCATAAGATATAATCCTTACACCAAGAAATCCTAGGTTATAACGTATCCATTCGAGATAGACCTCAAATAATCTCATATTATTCACCAATGAAGAATCCTTAGTATTGTTCAATTTATACCTCGGTGTAATAGGGTCACGAGTTAGACGTCAAAACCATATTAGCCACCAATACGATCCTAATAAGTAGTATCAAGATATACCTAAGATAATCATCCTCCATCTATCATTATTGCTGCTAATAGATCCCAAAGCTTCAAATCCAACTACTTCATAACGATCTCTCT
Organism: Tetragonia tetragonoides; assembly: GCA_038025085.1. Classification (NCBI taxonomy): domain Eukaryota; kingdom Viridiplantae; phylum Streptophyta; class Magnoliopsida; order Caryophyllales; family Aizoaceae; genus Tetragonia; species Tetragonia tetragonoides. Next base: position 27,842,078 of record CM076142.1, read on the forward strand.
TAATATGTTTCTCATAAAGTTTCTTCTGACCATCTTACCATGTCTAAAACCTCTCATATTTCCTAATTATAATACTTATGCTCATATATGTTGTGAACACATATTCCCAATTCTTAAGCATATTATACATGTACCCAAATCAAAGCAACTAGTGTTAGAAATAAAAATGGCATCAAAAGCATCATTTTAACTCCTAGTCTCTTTTTTTTTTTTTCTTTATTTATTTATTTATGTGGGTACACAAATATAACATATAATGCACAGAACAAAACAAGCATCAAGATTTATTTCTGTTGCAGAGTAGTAAGCACTAAAAATCACAAACGAATAACTCAACCAGATATCATGTACCATATAATCATCTAACGCATATGTTCATGATTTTTAGCAAGCTAACCAAGATTCAAGTCAAAAGAGAAATAAGATTATTTTAACACATTCGAGGTGTAAATGACAAAGTACTTCAACGTTCACCAAACACACATAAGCTGAAATTTCCCAATTCTATCCTGCTCTCACGCGTGCCTAACTTATTAGCTATAATCTTCATTTTAAACAATTTTAATCCTATGTTGATTTAGATTATGCTCTAATACCATTTTGTAACACCCCGATATTAATACCTCCTTAATAAGCATATTACTATAACTAAATCCATTGGACGATACTAACACCGGAGTGCTACCGCCATAGTCACCGGAGTAAGTACAAGGCTAAGACAAATTAAGAAGAAAATCTTAAAATCAACATAAGAGCATAAGAAGCCAAAAGACTTGCTTTTATTATAAAGAAATATCAAAAAGTATAATTGTTATTTTACAACTCAAAAGAGACTTCTTCGTTTAAGTGATTCTATTATAAGACATTATTATCTTCTAATGAAATATCACTAGGAGATCTTCCAGCCTTGCCAAACTCACACGTCCCGAACATAACTGCACGTCATCAACATGCACGTGCAAGTGTATATGCAAAAGAAGGAAAGAAAAAGGAAAATTAGCGTATGCTAAGTAAGAACACTCCACCTTGTCAAAACACTTAGTAGTGAAAGTACACTTAGCAAATAGCACATAATGTAGTAGTAATAATAATTTAATAACACATTATATCCATATCTAAAACAAGAGTATAGCTTAAGAGGATTTTGAAGGATTTGTCTTTTATTGTTAAATTGGTTGTTAACTTGATTCGAGTTAGCTCTAGACTAATGTTAGGTGGCATGGAAGTGCACGCTCGAATATAAAACACGCCAAAGCGCGACATCACGAATAGTAATCTATGTTACTATCCGGCCAAGATTACCGCCCTTGGCTGGTGAGAAAAATAATAGTGATCATAATGATATACAGGCTAGCTCATTGGCTATTGCCTCGATAATTAAATAATGAAATACAAGTGTGCACACTAGAGAGTCGTGCCTTCAAAACATCCAACGGCCGCTTTTGGAAGTCATGCCACAAATTAAACTTAAGAGAATTATATCTCAATCTCATAATAGAGTAATATAGCTCTTTGGCTCAATAATATAGCTCATTGGCTTGATGATAATAATAGAGTTCAATATAGAGAAATCTCTCTTTCAAATGTTCATAATCTTGAGTATTGATGCCATAGGCATATGTAAGCTATATAGAGTAATAATTCTTAATTCTTATGATTTGTACTTTACTTTTCTTTCGATAATATATTCTGAATTTTGAGCATCAGTAGATAGCTTTGAACTTTCATAATGATTGATAAATGTATACATCAAGTATAGTAAGAATAGCCCATGCAAGAAGTGATGATAATATATAAGAAGCAAGTATGGCTCAAGTAGCTCATGTATCAACATGTAATTCATCATATAAGTCATGTAGCACTTAGCATGTTATTCACATAGTATATTCACTTAGCACATAGATTTTTGAAAAAGGTATCGAACAAAGTGAAAGGGTGGACATGTACTTACTTGAAGGTCCTTAACTCAACACACAAAAGCTATAGCTTCCAATTTCACATGTACACCTAATGATCCCAAAAGGGTACTTAATATTAATAATTCATTCCAACACTTGATATAATTAAACTAGCTTATATTTTTAGTTCATTTCACATTATTGACCTCTTTGTAAAGTGAACATAATCAAACAACACAAAATTCAGCTTTGACACAATATTCAATCTCAATCTCTTTTATTTCTAAAGTTATCCTTATTGTCAATTGATGATATTAACTTATTTAAGATCAACAAACATAACCTAAATAACAAACAATCAAACTTCATTTTACTTTTTCGCAGTTTTTCCAGCTTAGACAGTGTTCTGTAATTGGGGCATATCTTACTTATACGACATGGGATTTAGGTAATTCAAAGATCTGTAAAAAGATAAAATACAGATCTACAACTCTCATGTTTTGAGTTTATCCCAATTATGAGTGCAGTGTGGTCAAAACATTATTAAAGTTACTGTATAGAATAGAGTATCATTGAATTAGTCTCTAATGAAACATGTCATACATATATGTATATCCCAATAAGACTTATCTTAGGACTTTCCTCAAATTACTCAAATATATAACATCATATATCATATGTATAAGATCTAAAATTAATATGGAAAGATTTGTAAGTGAGAACACAAAACATGAGAACTTCAAAAGGCTTAAACATAAACATAACATAAGTAGTTTTCATGCTCTCTAAGCTCTTTCTATGTGATTTAAGAAATAATACTCAAACATTATCAAGCTAATAGCAATTAAAGTTTAGGTGTTGTCTTGTTTAGGTGATTATAAAAGAGGGAGTAAGGGTAAAGGATTTAAGATAATAAACCTTGTGAATTGACAAGAGATAATCTCAATGGCCTTGGGTTCGAAAGTGGTTGATCATCCTCCTAGATTGAAGATTCTCAAATGATTTCAATGGTGATCATGTAATAATGATGCAATAATAAGTGAAGTACAATTAGAACTCAATTAAGAATAAACGTCAAAATCGAATGGAAAGAGAAGAGAAAGTATGGTGTTGATTTAATATTAAGATCCTTTGATTTTCTTTAAACTTGTTGATCTCGATAAACTCATATGACTTGTGAATTTGATGAGAGAAGGACGAAAATTAAGATGTTGGTGGTGAAGAACCAGTAATGAGATAAGAAGAGAGAAAATGAAAATTTGTTTCCTTAGTAACTAGTTTAGGAATGTGAAAAGAACTTGAGGTTTAGTCAAAGCAAAAGCCAAGTGTAAGTAAGCATGTGTGTCTAGTTGTTTGCTTGAGACACTACCACATATAAGGGCTTACTGCATAAGATTGGGGTAGTAACTTGTGTAGGAAGAGCTAGAGAATTCTAGAGAAGATGATCTTTGTAGTAATATGATATGAAATGGGTTTGGGTAGTAGCATGTAGTGGGCTTAGGTAATAGTTGATTTTGGGTTAGGAGAGAGAAACCGGTTGGGCAAATACCCACAAAACCAAAACAAAGAAGGCCCAAATAAGTATTTGACCCAAAACCGTAAAATACCCAAATGGTTAACCAAATACTAATCGGATTTGTTACCCACTAGCCTCACTTAATTAACACACTAAACACAAGTATTAAACACTAATCGAAATTAACACATAGCAGTAATCATACATGATTAAGACCTTAATCACAATTATTAACGCTAATCGATTTTAATTAGACAATAATTAGAGGTTAAAATTTTGGGTTGTTACACTTTTGACCTTCCATACTTTGGAAATTTGGTTAATTATGAGTGACGAGTCCCCATATACTCGGAGTGTCTTAATGCCAAGGCTTATGGCAGATTGTAGTCCTATTATGCAAGCTTCATATTCGGCGCCTTTATTTGTAACCTCATGGTCCAGTTTGACTGAAATGGGTGTATGTGCACCTTCAGGGGATACTATCAGTATTCCTACTCCAAAACCCTTTTGATTGGATGCTCCGTCGAAGTATAGCTGCCAAGTTTCGGTGTCTAAGGTAATAACCCCTTCGTCTGGGAAGTGATATTCATCCTTGTGATCTAGTTCATTTATGGCTTGGCCGCCCAGGTATTTCGAAATAGCATGCCCTTTTATGACTTTTTGATGTTCAAATTTGAGGTCGAACTCTGAGAGGAGAACGGTCCACCTTGCTATTCTACCATTTAGTATGGGCTTTTCGAATATGTATTTCAAAGGATTTTCTCTTGACCTTATGTGGATCGTGTGCTGGAGCATGTAATGTCGTAGCCTTTTGGTAGTTGCTACCAAAGCTAAACATGTCTTTTTGCAGGGAGGAATAGCGGATTTCATATTCCAGAAATTTCTTGCTCACATAGTATAGGCTTTCTCTTCCTTATCCACTTCATGGACTAACATGGGCCCCATTGACGTTTTTGTGACCGTAAGGTAGAGGATTAGAGGCATGCCTGGAATGGGAGGTACTAGATTAGGTGGTTCGGATAAATAGGCCTTAATTTTGTCAAAGGCCTTTTGGCATTGCTCGTCCCATTCCGTCTTTACCTCTTTTTTGAGTTTCTTGAATATGGGCTCACAAGTGATAGTTAACTTGGAGATGAACCTGCTAATGTATTGGATTCTTCCTAGGAAGCCTTTTATTTCTTTTTCCGTTTTCGGAGGCGGCATGTCTATTATGGCTTTGATCTTGGATGGATCAATTTCTATCCCTCTGGTGCTTATGACAAATCCTAGAAGTTTGCCGGATGTAACTCCGAATGCGCACTTCTTTGGATTAAGCCTCATATTGTACTTCCTAAGCTTGTCAAAGAACTTTTGAAGTGAGGGTACATGCCCTTCTCTGTATTTGGACTTTACGATCATATCATCTATGTACACTTCAGCTTCTTTATGCATCATATCATGGAGTAAGGTCGTAGCAGTTCTTTGGTATGTGGCTCCTGCATTCTTAAGCCCGAATGACATTACCGTACAGCAATAAGTGCCCCACTGTGTGATGAAAGTGGTTTTATCCTCGTCCTCTTTGGCCATTAGGACTTGGTTATATCCTGCGTACCCGTCGATAAATGATAGAAGGGCGTGTCGGGCGGTGTTATCTATCAAGACGTCTATATGAGGTAAGGGGAAGTCGTCTTTTGGACTTGCCTTGTTCAGGTCCCTAAAATCTACACACATTCGGACCCGTCCGTCCTTTTTTGGGACTGGGACAATGTTGGCTGCCCAATCGGGGTAATTGGCCACTCTTATGAAGCCTGCTTGTAGTTGTTTTTTGACTTCCTCCTTGATCTTAAGAGCCCACTCTGACTTCATTCTTCTTAGCTTTTGTTTGACTGGTTTGCAGTCGGGATTTAGCGGAATGGTATGTTGAGCAATGTTGCGATCCATGCCCGGCATGTCCCTGTAGGACCAGGCGAAAACATCCGTATAATTCTTTAGGAGTGTTACGAATTGTTCGCGTTCATTAGATGTTAAAGACAATCTTATTTGCATGTGGCGAGGCTTATCATTAGTTGCAATGCTTATTGTCTCCGTTTCTTCGACAATTGAAGTCTTTTGCTCATGTTCGATTACTGCTTTAATAACTTCTTTCGGCAATTCCGTTATATTTTCTGAATTATTAGCGGAGAGGCAATCTGAGTAAGCAAAATCGACGTTCATAATATTAATAGAAGAGGACAATACATCAATGAGGTCATCACTAAGGACCTTAGCAGCAATAGACTGGGGTGGACTATCCGACACTTCTAGGATAACAGACTTAGAATCAGACTCGGACTCGGAATCAGGCTCAGAATCAGAGATGGGTCCTCCTGTACGACCATTGCGAATGGTGAACTTGTACTTGGCTCCCTTGACCGGACTCCAATTCGTCTCGTGCTTCCAGGTGGTGCGGCCGGGCCCGATTGGGACGATCAGCTTGGTCGGGTCGAAACCTTCATTAAAAAGCATTGTAAGGGGAAGTTTGGTAGTGGTCTCGTCGTACTGACGACGCTCTTCGCCAAATAAAAGCCCAAAGTCGTTGGGTGCCATGTCATTAGCCCAATCTTTAGTGGATTGGTCCTCATTGGGAGGTATGGGTGTGTATTCACTCATGAGGAAACAGTCTTGAAACGCCTCTAAGCCTCGTATTAGGATCTCGTTGATTGTGTGTGGTTCAGGGAATCCATAGTAAGGATATGGGTCGCCTTCCTGAAGGAATTGCCCGTTGAGGGTGAGGGGATAAGGATCCATGTTGTGTACAACGGGTTTGTTAGCCGCACGGGCTCTTTTCTTAGCCATCAGTTTGGATATGTAGGCCCTAACTTCTTGCTTTGTGGGCCTGTAGCCTAGCCCAAATAAATCATTTTTGATCTTGGTATTCCAAGAGGCTTGAGCTACCTTGGGATGAGGGCCCAAAGTGGTGCCTGGGAAATGGCTTTGCTTTCTGAGTAAAGCATTCACATTGAGTGTGGGCTCTATTGTTTCTATGAAGGCTATCTTCTCAAAACTCCATAACTCCTCGTCTTGCTCATTATGCTCTATCTTTAGGACTGGAACTTTCTCAATCTGGGTTACCATAGTATCAGCGCAGACTTCCAAGGTGGATCCCGCCAAAGATAGTTTTACCTTTTGATGCAGAGTTGAGGTTACAGCGTTTAACCCGTGTAACCAGGGCCTTCCCAAGAGTAGGTTGAATGTGGCTGGAATGTCAATCACATGGAATTGGACCATTTTCTCGATGGGCCCAATATTGATATTCATGGAGAAGGTACCCAATACATTTCTTCTGGAATTATAGTAGGCCCTTAACCCTTGTGCGGAATGCGCGAGGTTGTTGCAGTCTATTTTGAGGTATTCGGCAGTCCTCAAGGAGCATACATTTACGGCAGAGCTATTATCGACTAAAGTCATAGAAACTTGTCTCTGTTGACAGATTACAGTAAGATAAAGTGCCTTGTTGTGGTGAATACCTTCGGGTGGAAGGTCTTTGTCAGAAAAGGTGATGGGCGTGGATGACTTTCCTTGGACCAGGAGGTTAACTACCCCTTCAGGTGTGGCATTTGGAGAAATGGTGGTTGCGTTCAAGGCCTCTAGCACGGCCCTTCTATGAGTGATAGAAGTGGTTAATAGTTGCCAAATGGATATATCGGCTTTTGTTCTTTTCAGTTGCTTGAGGATATTGGTCCCATCATCTTCTTTCGCTATTTCCTTTTGGGCCGATTCCCTATTGGGGATGGCTACCGGCTCCACGGGTTGGATTTGAGATGGATCCATATAGATGTTTTCGGGCCTGAATTCGCGTCCCGATCTTGTGAGATAGTTTAGAGCTTTATCATCTTCTTCTTTCTCGTCATCGGAGATATCATACCAGGCTTTGCTATTAGCTATGTCATGGACTTGGGAAGTCAACACATCTTCTGGATCAGTATATGCCCCATTATCTTCCTTATCACTATCCCAAAGGCCTCAGACGTCCAGCGTGGATCTTAGGATTGGGTATGGTGGTATGGCCTGTCCAATAGGTGTGATCAAATAGGAGGGATAAAACCCTTCCTCTATGTCAATGGCAAAAGAGTTCCCAAGGGGATTGTTGTTGTTGTTGGGAGGTGGTGCATCTTTAGGCAATGGTATTGTGCCATTGTCAAACAAGTCTTGGATTTTATCCTTGAGGGTGTAACACTTTTCAGTGTGGTGCCCACGCCCCCTATGGTATTTGCAAAATGCAGACTCATTCCAATATGGTGACGTTTTCTCTACAGGTGGATAGGGAGTAGGCCCAATCGGATGTAGATAGTCTCCTTTGATCAACTTATCTAGAGCTTTGACATAAGTCATCACGAGGGGAGTGTACCTTCTTGGACGCCTATCAGCTATGGCGTTCACTTCATTTCCTCTACTCGTGGAGGTATGGTTGGTATTGGTGTATTTCTTATCCTTATATCCACTTGTGTTGTTATTGTAAGTGACTTTGTTCTCCCCCCTTGGAGTTGGTCATCTTCAATGGCCATGCCCACTACCGTTAATTGGGCATAGGTGGTTATGGGTTGAAATTTCATGTGTTCGCGGTATTCAGATGCCAAATTCTGGACTAGCATTCGGATTTTATCCCTTTCGGATGGGCGATCAATCATTTCGGCTACCTTAGTCCTCCATCTTCTTACGAAACTAGTGAACCCTTTTTTATCACCTTGCTTGGTGATGTCAAACTTTTTTAATGTCATGGGTGGTAAGACATTGTCCGCATATCTCTGGAGGAATAATGTGGATAGATCTTCCCATTTTTCTAACTTTTGGGTGGGCAACTTGAATAACCAGGCCCTGACAGCAGAATCCAAGGTTTGAGGAAAGAGGTCAACATACAGCTCTTGTTCAATGCCTCTAAGGCCCAATGCAGTAGTAAAAGCCCTAATGTGATCTTGTGGATCGTCGGTTCCTTTGAATGTGGGAACTTCAGGCATGGAGAACTTAGTGGGCAATTTTCCCTTGATGTGGGGAGCATAGCCTTCATAATTGATGATCATGTCGTTGAAGGCACGACTCTTACGTAAGACAGATTCAAGCCTGTTCAGCTTGGCTTGAAGTTCTTGCACCTCTTTAGTGGACGGTTCGGCCTTTTCCCAATCGGGCTTGGGCTCATCATCATATTTATTAGGGGGATCCAACTTGGCGACACGGGCTTCCATATCAATGAATCTAGCATTCATGGCGACCATTTGGGCTAAAAGGTCATCGATCTTTTGGTCAGCGGTTCTGTCGGCGTCTCCAGACATAGTGGACTTAGGCGAATCGGATGGTGAGGTTTGAGGTGACAGTGGCGGTGTGCGAAGGTAATCGAGCCAAATAGGGCCCACAAAGTGTGCTTGTGGTGAAGGTTCGAATGACAACTTGCGGACTAGCCTCTTGCTGGACTCGTCTCTCTTCCCCTCCCTAGGACCAGGATCTCTACTTCTACCAATTCTGGACATAAAAAGGCCCGTTTAAGAAAATAGAAAATAAATGGGAACCTTCACATAATAATAAAAGTTTTATTTTAAAACAAATGTGGGAAGAGAATCTAGCACTAATCCTCAACATGGTGATCGTTTGGGTAAGACGCGATTTTATGTAAATAGCATATTCTAATCAATGATCTTTCGACTCTATTAGAATTATAAGTACTCTTGACTTGCATATGGGATAAAACTCCCTAATTTTAGAAAAAGAGAAATACTATTGACTTGCATATGGAATTAAATTGGACTCTTTTTTTTATTTAGTGAAAGATCATTGACGGGAATATGTTATTTGCATGTAATCTAATTCTTATGGAAAGGAACGTCTTCCTAACATGGTCACTAGCATCATCGGAATCATACTGGGATTCTGCTTCCTAAAAAAAATAAGGTCCTAGACTCTATTTGTAAACCTGACCAAACGTACAAGCGAACAAAAGGGGAACCTTCCCTAACCAGGACTCAATAAAAGAATCCTAAGGGGAAATCATTGATGGAAATTAATCACATAGCAAGGAAACAATTAATAATATGGCAAATAAAGCAATTAGCACTTTGATATGGACTATGAGACATAATGCAATAGTTTGACACAATCTATGGTTGGATAAGGTAACCCTTGGCCGGATGCGTTTTGTCATCTATGGGGTGCATAGTAAGACTAGACGTACCGTTTTACACATCTCCAATGGAAACATGTAAATATCATGAGGTGGAACATGACTATGTGCAAAGGTAATTCGGACTGAATGGGTCACTGGCCTAAGTCATGGACAATGTTCCAAAGGGTAGATCCTATAATGGTGTGGTGATGTCTCTTGACATCTTGCAAAGATAATGCATGCAATATGAAGGATATGGATGCAAAAAATCAAAGAAAACAAACACGTACGGTAGTTGAACCAAATAGCTAAAAATAAATCATTGACATGGATAAGTGTTCAAATTACATCCTCTTATTATGTCCCCAGTGAAGTCGCCACTGTAAGAACCCTCGCCTTTCCGGCGCATTTTCGATTTTTAGTTGAGGTTAATGGTTCTTAAATATATGTCACATGCGATTCAAATTAATTATAAAGAACAATAATTTGCAAATAAGAAGTCGCCACCAATTTTTAAGGAAACAATTGGAAACCATCAAAAGTGCACCCCAATTCCTATTGGAAATTGACTCATGCCCTTGGGGACTAAGTATTGAGTTCGGGGATGTAGGTACGAAATAAATAAAACGAATCTCATCTAAATCGCCCGCATTAGCGGCCTCTACTAAGCTTATCCATGTCAAGTATTTATTTATGCTAGATGGTTCCATACAAATCCGATCGTCCAATGATCCTGAATTAACTAGGCGGGTTAAGAACAACCAAATTACCTACGTTATCACTTTGCACGATTTATATCCAATTTACAAGCATACTATTGACAAACATAATCATGATATAAAGTATTAAATTAACGCTCCAACCTACCAAATTTGCTAAACGCGCCATGTATTGCATATGCACATCAATAAAATTGTTAGTATCTTTAAAAGAATAATAATAATGCAAAGGTACTAACTTTATGCTAAAACAAACCTAAGAGGCTACTATATGCATGCAAAAACTATGAAAAGATGCAAACTTGCATAAACTAATAAAAAGACGCAAACTTTATATTAACTAATCATGCATAATTGTATACAAAATCAAAAGCATGCTAATTTATTCAACCATAATCAAAAACTAAATAAAACATGATTAATAAACAGCAAATAAGAGATTTAATAAAGAATTAGGCCCTCAGGATGGTTAACCTGGACGTTCTATTGGAACGGGACTAGTAGAATTGGAATTGCTCTTCGATCTTGGGTGCTAGGCTAGGCGTATTGCTTGCTTGAATCTTCAAATTTCTGAATTCTCTTTGATTTGGGGAAATATGTGCTGTCAATGCTCTCAAAATTGGGAACTGTCTGACCTCCTGCAAAAGAGGGTGAAAGGGAGTATTTATAGAGTTGGAGGACGGATTTAGGGGTTTAAGGCAAGAAGCCCGGCGCCAAAACTCGGCCCAGTCAAAAAAACTGTTCAGCGACCACACGGAGGGCAGCTGGGGCCCGCGGTGGCCGCTAGTGCTCAGCGGCTGGCCTAACAGCCCCCGCAGTCACGCGCTGGCCGCCGAGCAGCCTGCGAAAGCCGCCGAGCCTGACGGTGCGCGCATGACTAGGGTTTTTGACTTTTTGTGCTCTGTAAATTACGAAATTGCCCTTGGGCTGGCCTAAAGGGCCGGGATTGACCAGTTTTGACCCAAATCTTCGAGACACGATATCTCTTGATCCAGGAACCTAATTGACGCAAGGTAAAAGGCGTTGGAATCCTTATAACAAAGGCTATCCAAAGACTGAGGTTTCAAGGAATTTGGTCTAGATTTCCGAGCAATGTCCTTTTCTACTTACGTCCATGTTAATCCATTACCATCATCATCGGGCGTTGCGGTGTCAGGGGATGAGAACCGATTAGGGTGTCTACAATGTCAAAGTGAAGAAATTCAACCAAGCGCGGGTAAACGGCGGGAGTAACTATGACTCTCTTAAGGTAGCCAAATTCCTCGTCATCTAATTAGTGACGCGCATGAATGGATTAACGAGATTCCCACTGTCCCGGTCTACTATCCCGCGAAACCACAGCCATGGGAACAGGCTTGGCAGAATCAGCGGGGAAAGAAGACCCGTTGAGCTTGACTCTAGTCCGACTTTGTGAAATGATTTGAGAGGTGTAGCATAAGTGGGAGCTTCGGCGCAAGTGAAATACCACTACTTTTAACGTTATTTTACTTACTCCCTGAGTCGGAGGCAGGGCACTACCCCCTCATTTTGGAGCTAAGGCTCGCTTTGCGGGCCGATCCGGGCGGAGGACATTGTCAGGTGGGGAATTTGGTTGTGGCAGCACATCTGTCAAAAGATAACGCAGGTGTCCTAACGTGACGCCGCATGAAGCGCCTACTAGGCGCCAAGTTGTGTCATGTCGCGTCCACTCGGGTGCTGTCGAGGTCGACGATGGATTACGGTTACGATGTGGGTATAAATGTTGGACGGATGTGATCTCCTTCGAGATCGAGCTATCCAGGCGACGTCGGATAGATGTGATCTCCTTCGGGATGAGCCAGCGAGCCGACGTTGGATGGATGTGATCTCCTTCGGGATGAGCTATCTAGCCGGCTTGTGGGTATAAATGTCGGATTGATGTGATCTCCTTTGGGATCGAGCCAACCAGACGACGTTGGATAAATGTGATCTCCTTGGGGATGAGCCAGCGAGCCGACGTTGGATGGATGTGATCTCCTTCGGGATGAGTTATCTAGCCGGCTTGTGGGTATAAATGTCGGATTGATGTGATCTCTTTCGGAATCGAGCCATCCAGACAACGTCGGATAGATGCGATCTCCTTCGGGATGAGCCAGCGAGGCGACGTTGGATGGATGTGATCTCCTTCGGGATGAGCTATCTAGCTGGCTTGTGGGTATAAACGTCGGATGGATGTGATCTCCTTCGGGATGAGTCGTCTAGCCGACGGGTGGTTATAAAGTATAAACGTCTTATGGATGTGATCTCCTTCGTGATGAGCTGTCTAGCCGGCGAGTGGGTATCGAACGTTCCTTCATTGAGATTTTCACGTCGATCGTTGTGCTCGTTGGGGTCTCCTTCGGACATCCATGGGGCTACTATGTAGTTTCGTGGGTACGTCGAGGTTGATTTTGGCGCAGTAATTGTGAAGGCGTGTGAGTGGCACTCGGTCCGTTTGGGTTGGCGGGGTTCCTGCTCGTGCAGTCAACGGCACACCCACACACCTTTTCATCGATTGCTCCAAGAGCGAATTGCCTTGGACGAAGCATGGTTTCCTGTGTTTGATGCCTACAGATGGTAATCGTGACCCTGAAAAGATGAGATCTCCGTCGGGCACCCTCCCAAGGGTGCCGGGTGGACAACTCAAGCTAAACACGTCGTCCACCCATGTCGAGCCTTTGGTGCGGCTGTGGCATGGGCTGTGTGCTCTAGCTGTTCTATGGGATGCGGAACACTGAGCGGGCAGGGGTCCGAAAGGCCTTAGCTGTCCAATCTAGCGTTCTTCGCTCAGCACGAACGACGATCGAGCGTGAGTTGACCTCTCGATCACTCGGAAAGGCTCATACGCGTCCGGCGTCACTTTATGGTGCTACCTGGTTGATCCTGCCAGTAGTCATATGCTTGTCTCAAAGATTAAGCCATGCATGTGTAAGTATGAACTAATTCAGACTGTGAAACTGCGAATGGCTCTTTAAATCGGTTATAGTTTGTTTGATGGTACCTGCTACTCGGATAACAGTAGTAATTCTAGAGCTAATACGTGCAACAAACCCCGACTTCGTGAAGGGATGCATTTATTAGATAAATGGTCGACGCGGGCTTTGCCCGTTGTTCTGGTGATTCATGATACCTCGACGGATCACACGGCCTTTGCGCCGGCGACGTATCACTCAAATTTCTGCCCTATCAACTTTCGATGGTAGGATAGTGGCATACCATGGCGGATGCGCCGCGAGGGCCGCCTTAAAGTACAATTCCCACCGAGCGGCGAGTTGAATCCTTTGCAGACGACTCAAATATGCAAGGGGGTATTGTAAGTGGCAGAGTGGCCTTACTGCCACGATCCACTAAGATTCAGCCCTAGTTGCTTCGATTCGTCCCTCCCCCCCCCCCCTTCCTCCCAAATCTCCAATTCTGGCTATGTTAGGTAAAAAAGAGGTTTTACAAAGGATGCAAGGGACGCACGGTGCTAAGCATGAATAAGTCCACCGGCCGAGGAAGGAGTCAAGGAAAGATGCTAAGTCATGTGGGTGCTAAGTATAAAAACATGTCCTAGAGGCGCTAAGTATGAAAACCTTGGCCGGTGGCGCTGCAGCACCCTTGTCCCATGACGCTGCAGCACCTTGTCCCATGTCCCATGTCCCATGACGCAGCACTTTGTCCCATGTCCCATGACGCAGCACCTTGTCCCATGTCCCATGACGCAGCACCTAGTCCCATGTCCCATCACGCAGCACCTTGTCCCATGTCCCATCACGCAGCACCATACCCATGTCCCATGACGCAGCACCTTGTCCCATGTCCCATGTCCCATCACGCAGCACCTTGTCCCATGTCCCATGACGCAGCACCATGACCCATGTCCCATGACGCAGCACCATGACCCATGGCGTTGGAGCACCATGACCCATGCCTTGCAGCCCTTTGTCCCATGCGTTGTAGCACCATGACCTATGCCTTGCAGCACCATGACCCATGCGTTGCAGCACGATGCACCACGATGCAGCACCATGACCCATGCGTTGCAGCACAATGCAACACGATGCATCACCATGACCCATGCGTTGAAGCACGATGCAACACGATGCAGCACCATGACCCATGCGTTGCAGCACGATGCAGCACCATGACCCACGTGATGCACCACGATGCAACACCAAGACCCACGCGATGCAACACGATGCAGCACCACGACCCATGCGTTGCAACACGATGCATCACCATGACCCACGCGATGCAACACGATGCAGCACCATGACCCATGCGTTGCAACCCGATGCAGCACCATGACCCATGCGATGCAACAAGATGCAGCACCGTGACCCATGTGATGCAACAAGATGCAGCACCATGACCGGGCCCCGTAGCACCCATGCCCCGGGAATGCTCTAGGGGACGTGTTTTGGGCCATTTTACGCAAAGTTTTCGACGTTAATATTTTCGGCCCATATCGTACGGGAAAGCCCTATGGGACATGAGAGGCCCCTAGGGTCGGTTATTGGGTCCCTGGTAGGCTTGTAAGGGCGTTTTTACGCGATGCCAATGTTTTGGCCCAAAAATGGGCGACATGGGTGATATCTGAGTTTGAGAATCAAGGTGGCCCTCCCGGGGCACCGGGGGTCCCCTAGGGCCATAGTAGAGTCCCCGAAAAAATTTCGGGCGAAAACAGCAACCGGGCCCCAGGAATGCTCTAGGGGACGTGTTCTGGGCCATTTTACACAAAGTTTTCGACGTTAATATTTTCGGCCCATTTCGTACAGGAGACCCTAGGGTTGGTTATTGGGTCCCTAATAGGCATGGAAGGGCGGTTTTACGCGATGCCAATGTTTTGGCCTAAAAACGGGCGACATGGGTGATATCTGAGTTCGAGAATCAAGGTGACCCTCCTTGGGCACTGGGGGTCCCCTAGGGCTATAATAGAGTCCCCGAAAAAATTTCGGGCGAAAACGGCTACCGGGCCCCGGGAATGCTCTAGGGGACGTGTTCTGGGCCATTTTACGCAAAGTTTTCGACGTTAATATTTTCGGCCCATATCGTACGGGAGACCCCTATGGGACATGGGAGGCCCCTAGGGTCGGTTATTGGGTCCCTGATAGGCTTGTAAGGGCGGTTTTACGCGATGCCAATGTTTTGGCCCAAAAACGGGCGACATGGGTGATATCTGAGTTCGAGAATCAAGGTGACCCTCCCGGAGCATCGGGGGTCCCCTAGGGCCATAATAGAGTCCCCGAAAAAATTTCGGCCGAAAAAGGCAATCAGGCCCCGGGAATGCTGTAGGGGACGTGTTCTAGGCCATTTTACGCAAAGTTTTCGACGTTAAGATTTTCGGCCCATATCGTACGGGAGACCCCTATGAGACATGGGAGGCCCCTAGGTCAGTTATTGGGTCCCTGATAGGCTTGTGAGAGCGGTTTTACGCGATGTCAATGTTTTGGCCCAAAAACGGGCGACATGTGTTATATCTGAGTTCAGGAATCAAGGTGACCCTCCCGGAGCACTGGGGTCCCCTCCATAATAGAGTCCCCTCAATAACCATCTGTTGATCATCCAGTAGAGTCCCCTGCTGTGTTCTGATTGAGTGCACTCTATTCTTGTGTCTTCTTTGCTTGATGACTGTATGGAAGAAATGTGTGTTTCCATCCCCCAGCTGAACCCAGTTTTCCTTACTTTTCTGCTGTAAGAAATTCTTTGCAGCCATATTCACCTCATTGTATTTTTTCCTGGCCTGTAATTCCTTCTGTTGTGCTTCCTCATTTAAGGGCTCCTTGTTAGCATCAATCTGAGCTTGAGTCATGGTAGCTCTAGCAATGTCTGCTTGTGCTAAAATGTCCCTATATTCATTTCTGTTTAACATCTTCAGCACTGTTCTCACCTTTTTCAGTTTCCTGTACACTCTGAACATTTTTGTGCCTTGTGTTCTGAAATTTCATGCTTGCTGAACCATAGCATGGAATTCAGAGTGGAGGCTCCACATGTTGAAGTATTTAAAGGGGATCTTTGTTATTGCAGGTTCACTCTGAAGAGCCAGGAAAATTGGGGAGTGATCAGAAACTCCCTCTGGGTGGAATTTAAGATCAAATTGATCAAATTCCTGAAACCAGAAGCTGTTTGCAAAGGCCCAATCAATTTTAGAATAAACTCTCCCACCCCTTTCATGCCTATTATTCCATGTAAACTGGCACCCTGACTAGCCCATTTCAGTGAGGAAACATTGCTCAATACACTCTTTAAAATCCTGGATTTCAGAGAATGTTACTGGAATTCCTCCTATCCTATTTTCAGCTAGCATTACATTATTGAAGTCTCCCCCAACAAACCATGGTTTATTGCAATTGCTTGCAAAATCTGACAGGTCTTTCCATAATGTTTTCCTTTCCTCTTTTTCATTTAGGCCATAAACAAAGCTAGCCACAAATTCCTTTTTTTCCACAATATAAACCACTTTGCATATGATCATTTGCACAGAAGAGAATAAAATATCCACATGAAAACAATTTGGTATCCATCTTAACCAGATTCTACCTAAATTGTGCTCATTGTGATTGCTATAAGATTCCCAGCCTGGCATGAAACTATTTTTATATTTTTCAAGGTTAGCTAATCTGATTTTGGTTTCTAGGAAAGCCACCATACCACATTTATTTTCTTTACAAAAAAGGGCTACATCCCTTTGTTTATTTGGGCCATTTAGGCCTCTAACATTCCATACTAGTATCTTATCCATGACCAACAGTCAAGATAGGAGACTTACCATGTAATGGCACCTCAACTGCATTCTGATTCTTTTGCTGTTCTGGCTCTAGTGTTTCTTCTGTCTGTGCCTCCTGTGCTTCTTCTTCATTTTGCAGAATTTCAAAACAGTTTTGCATCTGTGTGCCAGTTTTATGCTGTTGAACTTGCCTATACTAGCCTCTACCTGCTCTCATTCCTTTCCCTGCATTCCATGCTCTTCCTCTCCCTCTTCCTGCATTCTGCCAGTGCTGAGCCCTAGGAGGCATAGCTGGTGGATGCTATGCGCAATGCCAATGTTTTGGCCCCAAAACGGGCGACATGGGTGATATCTGAGTTCGGGAATCAAGGTGATGCTCCCGGGGCACCGGGGGTCCCCTAGGGCCATAAAAGAGTCCCCGAAAAAATTTCGGGCGAAAACGGCAACCGGGTCCCGGGAATGCTCTAGGGGACGTGTTTTGGGCCATTTTACGCAAAGTTTTCGACGTTAAGATTTTCCGCCTATATCGTACGGGAGACCCCTATTAGGGTCGGTTATTGGGTCCCTGATAGGCTTGTAAGGGCGGTTTTACGCGATGCCAATGTTTTGGCCCAAAAACGGGCGACATGGGTGATATCTGAGTTCGGGAATCAAGGTGACCGTCCCTGGGCACCAGGGGTCACCTAGGGCCATAATAGAGTCCGCGAAAAAATATCGGGCGATAACGGCAACCGGGCCCCGGAAATGCTCTAGGGGACGTGTTCTAGGCCATTTTACGCAAAGTTTCCGATGATAATATTTTTGGACCATATCGTACGGCAGACCCCTATGGGACGTGGGAGTCCCCTAGGGTCGGTTATTTCGTCCCTGATAGGCTTGTAAGGGCGGTTTTACGCGATGCCAATGTTTTGGCCCAAAAACGGGCGATATGGGTGATATCTAAGTTCGGGAATCAAGGTGACCCTCCCGGGGCACCGGAGGTCCTCTAGGGCCACAATAGAGTCCCTGTAAAAGTTTCGGGCTAAAACTGCAACCGGGCCCCGGGAATGCTTTGGGGACGTGTTCTGGGCAATTTTACGCAAAACTTTTCGACGTTAATATTTTCGGCCCATATCTTACGGGAGACCCCTATGCGACATGGGAGGCCCCTAGGGTCGGTTATTGGGTCCCTGATAGGGTTGTAAGGAAGGTTTTACGCGATGCCAATGTTTTCGCCCAAAAACAGGCGACATGGGTGATATCTCAGTTCGGGAATCAAGGTGACCCTCCCGGGGCAACGGGGGTCCCTGTCGACACCCTAATCGGTTCTCATCCCCTGACACCGCAACGCCCACTGATGATGGTAATGGATTAACATGGACGTAAGTAGAAAAGGACATTGCTCGTAAATCTAGACCAAATTCCTTGAAACGTCAGTCTTTGGATAGCCCTTGTTATAAGGATTCCAACGCCTTTGACCTTGCCTCAATCAGGTTCCCAGATCAAGAGATATCGCGTCTCGAAGATTTGGGTCAAAATCGCTCAATCCTGGCCCCTTGGGCTAGCCCAAGGGCAATTTCGTAATTTACAGAGCACAAGAAGTCAAAAACCCTACTCACGCACGCGCCGTCAGGCCCGGCGGCCTTCGCAGGCTGCTCAGCGGCTAGCGCGTGACAGCGAGGGCTGTCTGGCCAGCCGCTGGCCTCAGCTGCCTTCCGTGTGGCCACTGAACCCAATTTTTGACTGGGCCGAGTTTTGGCGCCGGACTTTCGGCCCTAGGTCCCCAAATCCGTCCCCCAACTCTATAAATACTCCCTTTCACCCTCTTCTGCGAGAGGGCAGTTAGTTCATTTGTGAGCATTGAGAGCACATATTTCCCCAAATTCAGAAATCTTAAGATCCAAGCAAGCAATACACTTAACCTAGCACCCAAGATCGAAGAGCAATCCTAATTCTACTAGTCCCATTCGAATAGAACGTCCAGGTTAACCATCCTGAGGGCCTAATTCTTTATTAAATCTCTTGTTTTACTATTCATTAATCATGTTGTATTTAGCTTTTGATTATGGTTGAATAAATTTGCATGCCTTTGATTTTGTATATAATTATGCATGATTAGTTAATATAAAGTTTGAGTCTTTTTATTAGTTTATGCAAGATTGCATCTTTTTGTAGTTTTTGCATGCATATAGTAGCCTCCTAGCTTTATTTTAGCATAAAGTTAGCACCTTTGCATTATTTAATTATTCTTTTGAAGATACTAACTGTTTTATTGATGTGCATATGCAATATTTGGTGCGTTTAGCAAAGTTGGTAGGTTGGAGCGTTAATTTAATGCTTATATCATGTTATGCTTGTTAATAGTATGCATATAAATTGGATCTAAATATTGCAAAGTGATAAAGTAGGTAATTTGGTTGCTCTTAACCCGCCTAGTTAATTTAGGACTATTGGACGACCGGATTTGTATGGAACCATCTAGCATAAATAAATATTTGACATGGATAAGCTTAGTAGAGGTCGTTCATACGGGCGATTTAGATGAGATTCGTTTTGTTTATTTCGTATCTACATCCCCGAACTCAATACTTAGTCCCCATGGGCATGAGCCAATTCCCAATAGGAATTGGGGTGCACCTTTGATGGTTTCCAATTGTTTCTTTAAAAATTGGTGGCGGCTTCTTATTTGCAAATTATTGTTCTTTATAATTAATTTGAATCGCATGCATATATTGAAGAACCATTAATTCCAACTAAAATTTTCAATTAAGCGCCCGGAAAGGCGAGGATTCTTAGAGTCCCCTAGGACCATAATAGAGTCCCCGAAAAAATTTCGGGCGAAAACAACAACCGAGCCCCGGGAATGCTCTAGGGAACGTGTTCTGGGCCATTTTACGCAAAGTTTTCGACGTTAATATTTTCAGCCCATATCGTACGGGAGACCCCAATGGGACATGAGAGGCCCCTAGGGTCCGTTATTGGGTCCATGATAGGCTTGTAATGGCGGTTTTATGCAATGCCAATGTTTTTTTTTTGGTGCAAGTCAGAAGTTGTATTATTGCTCACTGTAATGTATCAAGTTACAGTCCTTAGGCAATGCAGGTCCAAGGCCACCTACTAGGTAGGGTTCCTTTTTACTACATCCCTATACTACCTTACAAACCTTCAATCAGGTGCAACTCACTACAGGCAGTGGTTCACCATCTCTGTAAACATAACAAAATACAAAATTTATTTCTGACATACAACAAAATACAAAGACATAATAAGCTAAATATATTACAACTTCTTCTAGCCTTTCAAATCTTCCAGAATCTGATTCATTTTTCATTCTGCCTTGCTTCAAGCAATCCTGCTACTGAGAATCTGCTGGATCCTTTTGAAGCCTGCTGCTTGATTTTCAGCCAATCTACAGCAACCTGCTGCTGATTCCTTTTTGATACAGCTTTTTCAAGCCTTTCAGATCTGCTGCATACTTTTTCATTCCTCATTCTGTCTAGCTTTAGCAAATCTGCCACTGATTCCCTGCTGAAACCTGCTGTCTGAAGTCCTGCTCTGGTGCTTTATGCCTTGCAGACTGCTAGATTCTCTGATGAACACCTGATGTTTCTGATTCTGATTTTCTGTTGAGCTGCTATACTGCATAATTGCTGTTCTTCTGTGCTTCTTCCAATTCCTATCTCTCTGCTAGCTTCTGATTCAGATTTCACAGCTGCCTTATCCATCTTTAATCCTTGCTGTTTAACTTCTTGTTGCTACTGCATTGTTGGATTCTGACTCTGGTTTTTAGCTGTATCTGCTGCATAACCTGTGACATTGACAGTCTACTCCTCTCAAAGCACATCATGTTCCTGATTCTCCAAACCCAGTACACAGCTGCTGCAATTCCTGCTGCATACACTTCTTTTCTGAACCTCGAGCATTTCTGTCTACTAATCCAGTTTAGCATTCCCTGGGTTGTGTTAGCTCTTGCAGAAATTTGTAGCCATGTCTTTACCTGGTTCAGTGTCTCTGTTGAAACATTACAGCTGAAAAACAAATGGCTATGACTCTCTGTCTCCTTTTTGCACAGGTAGCATATGGTGTCTCCATTAAGGAAACCCATTTTCTGCAGCCTATCCTTGGTCAGTAGTCTTCCCATTTGGGCCAACCATAAACAGAAGCTGTGCCTAGGTACAGTTATCCTTCCCCATATCAAGTCAGAATGCCTGTATTTTGGCAGATTCCCCATCAAAACTCTGTATCCACTAGCAACAGAGTATATTCCATTTTGAGTTTTCCTCCACACTCCTCTGGTTGAATAGTGTTCCTGGAAGTGGCTTTTTATCTTGTTGAGCTTTGTCCAGTACCAATTGGCTCCCCATACAGGAGCATAGTTCCAAAAATTGCTTCCTTTCAAATACACTCCATTAATCCATTTCACCCACAGTGTGTCTTTTTTTGTGGCTAAGTCCCATATGTGCTTCCCATTTAGGGCTATATTAAACCATTTGCACTGTTTAATATTTATGCCCCCATTTCTTCTTGGTCTGCAGACTACATCCCAAGCAACCAGACTGGTTTTGTGCTTTTGGTCAGTAGTCCCCCATAAAAAAAATCTGCATTCTTTCTCTATACTTTTTAGTACCCCAGCAGGCATGACAAAGATGCTCGACCAGTATACATGTATAGATAATAACACAGAGTTTATTAATTGTGCCTTTCCTGCATATGAGAGGTTCCTGGATGCCCAAGTATGTAGTTTCTTTGTCATTTTATCCACCAAGCATTCACAATCCATTTTACTCCACTTTGATGGGGATAGTGGGACACCCAGGTATTTCATTGGCAGTGTACCCTCCTGAAACCCTGAGAGGCCCAACAGCTCATTTTTCTCTTGTTCACAAACCCTTGCCACATACATGCTTGACTTTTCCTGGTTTGTAAATAGTCCTGTGGCTTGTGAGAAGTACTTCATGCAATCCATTAGGATACTCATAGAGTTAGGTGTAGCTTTGCAGAAGCACATCAGGTCATCTGCAAAGCAGAGGTGACTTAGTGCAAGCTCTTTGCACATGGGGTGCCAATTGAAACTATTGTCCATGCAAGCTATCTTTAAGATTCTTGACAAGTATTCCATCACCAAGACAAAGATTAATGGAGAAATTGGGTCTCCTTGTCTAATGCCACGCTTTGCAGTGAAGTATCCATGGGCTTCCCCATTCAGGTAGATGCTGAAGCTAGCTGTTTGGACACACTCTAGTATCCAACCACTAAACTTCAGTGGGAATCCATATCCTTGCAGCATTTCCTTGATAAAACCCCAGTGAACTGTGTCATAAGCTTTCCTGAGGTCAATCTTCATCAGGCATCTAGGAGAGGATTGTTTCCTATTATAGTGCTTGATTAGATCCTGACAAATCATGATGTTGTGTACTATAGATCTCTGTGCCACAAAAGCTCCCTGGTTCACAAAAATTAGCTCAGGAAGCACTCTTGCCAGTCTTCCACATAGGATCTTGGAGATGCACTTGTAGATGGTGTTGCAGCAAGCTATGGGTCTGTAATCAGAAGCCTTTTCAGGACTTGGTATTTTCTGCACAAGACACAAGTTAGTTGCATTCAGTTCTTTGAGCGTTTTTTAAGACTCAAAAAAATCAATAATAGCCTCAGTCACTTCCTGCCCCACTGTATGCCAGGCTTCTTTAAAGAACCCTGATCCAAAACCATCAGGGCCTGGACTTTTATTATAGTCAATTTCAAACATTGCTCTCTTGACTTCTTCAGCAGTCACAGGGGCATTCAGGGTCATCTGTTGGTGTATGTCTAGTCTGTGTCCTACTGAGAAGAAGCTACTTTCTGCTGTAGTGGCTCTGGTTCCTGATACTCCTAGCATTCCTCTGTAAAATTCCACAAATTCCTCCACAATCAGGTTCTGTTCTTCTAATAGGGTTCCCTCCTGTGTCTTGATGGAGTGTACTCTGTGCTGTTGCCTTCTTTGCTTCATAATTGCATGAAAGAATTGAGTATTTCCATCCCCTAATTGAATCCATTTTGCCTTACTCTTTTGTTGTAGGAAGTTCTCTGCTGCCATATTCAGATCATTGTATCTCTTCCTTGCTTGCACTTCCTCCTACTGTATTGTCTCATTTAGAGGGTCCTGGTTTGCTACATTCTGTGCTTGATTCATTGTATTCCTTGCTATCTCAGCTTGAGTTAGGATCTCACTGAATTCATCTCTATTTAGCTTTTTCCTCACTACTCTCACACTTTTCAGTTTCTGATAAACTCTGAACATTTTTGTGCCTTGTGTTCTGATGTTCCAAGCTTGCTGCACCTTAGCTTGAAATTCAGAGTGGAGGCTCCACATGTTGAAAAATTTAAAGGGGGAATTTCTATTTGTTGTGAGCTCTCTGTGCAGGGTTAAACAAATTGGAGAGTGATCAGACACATCCTCTGGATGGAATTTAAGATCGAACTGATAAAATTCCTGAATCCAGAGGCTGTTGGCAAATACCCAATCCATTTAAGAATAAACTTTCCCTCCCCTCTCATGCCTGTTGTTCCATGTGAATTGACACCCAGACCAGCTCAATTCTGTAAGTTTACAATCCTCTAAACAGTCTTTAAAGTCTTGTATTTCAGAATATGTGACTGGGGCACCCCCTTGTCTATTTCCAGGTATTAACACATTGTTGAAGTTCCCCCCAACAATCCATGGTACATTGCAGTTCAGTGCATAATCAGAGAGATCCTGCCACAGTTGCTTCCTTTCCTCTTTTTCATTCAGCCCATACACAAAGCTGACCACAAACTCTTTTTTTTTCAAAAGATTGATTATTTTACAAGTCACCATTTGCACAGATGAAAATATCACATTAACATGGAAATAATTTGGTAACCATCTAATCCAGATTCTGCCTAATCTATGATTGTTGTGGTTGCTAAATGATTCCCACCCTGGAATGAAATTTCCCTTGCATTTTTCTAAATTAACTAACCTAATTTTAGTTTCTAACAAAACCACCAAGCCACAGTTATTTTTTTTGCAGAAAAGACTCACATCTTTCTGTTTATTAGGGCCATTTAGGCCTCTCACATTCCATATAAGGATCCTATCCATGACTATTAGTCATGATAGGAGACTTACCATGTGTTGGCACCATACCAGGTAGCAGGTCCTCCTTTGCTACAGGTTTTGCTGTTTCCCCTTGAGTTTTCTGCCCTTCCTGCACTTCTTTATCTTGCAAAACTTCAAATGAGTTCTGCGTCTGGGGCTGTTGTTGAATTTGCCTGTATACCCCTCTCCCTGCTCTCTGACCCTTCCCTGCATTCCCTGCTCTGCCCCTTCCTCTCCCTGCATTCTGCCATTTCAGGGTTCTAGGGTTTGCTTGTGGTGGAGGTCTATTCTGCACAGGCACAGATTGTACCACAGCAGATGCAGCTGCAAGCTTCTTCATGCAGTTAGATTCTCCATGTCCATGCTGCTTACAGTGGTTGCAAATGATTGGTTTCAAGTCATATTCAACCTCTTGCTCCACAATGTTCCCCTTTTCATTCTTGAAATTAACTTTCTCAGGGTACACATCTGCAATTTTTACTTCAACTAGCACTCTTGCATAGTGAATTCCTACTTTGAGTTCAGTGTTCCTATCTGCCATCATTGGTCTACCAACAAGGCTAGCAATTTTGCTTAACCCCATAGCATTCCAATACTTCACATTTAATCCTGGGAATTTCACACATGTAGGCACTGAGGTTAATTCTTCTTTTGCATAGTCCACATTTTCAGACCAAGGCCTGACTATCATGGGCTTGTTGTCAAAATGGTATACTCCTTCCTGTATTACAGCATCTCTCTGTTCCAATGAATCAAAACGAACCAAAACCAGTCCATTTTTCATCACAGCTATTTTATTCATCCCTTTTTTTGCCCAAATTCGTCTTAGGAATCCACTAAATACTGTAATTGGTGGTCTAGCTCCCATGACATAGCAAACTACCGCTTTATTCCAGTAATTTATTTCAGATTCTATGTCACTAAGATTAATTTCCCCTACTGGTATCCCATCATGCATAGCAGGTTCAATAAAATCTAGCTTAAAACCAGCATTTTTTAGCTTAGATATGTCGAATTTTTCCCTAGCAGAAACCTTACCAATGTCTGTGTTGTCTTGCTGAGTGGTCTGTTCTGCCGCTTCTTCTTCATCCTCAGATGAGAGTTGAGTACTTGCCTTCTCCTTCATTTTCGAGAGCCAAGTGTTGATTTTCTCTCTAGCTAATTCCATTTGCTGCACTGTTTGTGTTTGTATTTCAGGTGTCATCACCTCAGGTGCCTCCAATTCATTGTTTAAATTGCGTACAACCCGATCTAGGTTTTCGCAATTCATGCTCGAGCTTTGCGTTTGATTCACAGTTTTGGTCGGACATGGTGGGGCTGAGTTTTCCACATTATCGCCATGCTTTTCCGTCACTCGCTTTTCCTTTTCTTTCTTCCCCATAGAAACTCACAGCTTCATCAATGGTGGATGCGCGGTGTAGAGGAGAGAGAAGAGAGCATTTTAGAGAGAGAAAACGCGAAGCCAATTCCCGCGATGCCAATGTTTTGGCCTAAAAACGGGCGACATGGGTGATATCCGAGTTCGGTAATCAAGGTGACCCTCGCGGGGCACCTGGGGTCCCTAGGGCCATAATAGAGTCCCCGAAAAAATTTCGGCGAAAACGGCAACCAGGCCCCAGGAATGCTCTAGGGGACGTGTTCTAGGCCATTTTACGCAATGTTTTCGACGTTAATATTTTCGGGCCATATCGTACGTGAGACCCCTATGGGACATGAGAGGCCCCTAGGGTCGGTTATTGGGTCCCTAATAGGTTTGTAAGGGCGGTTTTACGTGATGCCAATGTTTTGGCTTAAAAACGGGCGACATGGGTGATATCTGAGTTCGGGAATCAAGGTGAACCTCCCGGGACACCGGGGGTCCCCTAGGGCCATAATAGAGTCCCCGAAAAAATTTCGGGCGAAAACCGCAACCGGGTCCTGGGAATGCTCTAGGGGACGTGTTCTGGGCCATTTTACGCAAAGTTTTCGATGTTAATATTTTTGGCCTATATCATACGGGAGACCCCTATGGGACGTGGGAGGCCCCTAGGGTCGGTTATTGGGTCCCTGATAGGCTTGTAAGGGCGGTTTTACGCGATGCCAATGTTTTGGCCCAAAAACGGGCGACATGGGTGATATCGGAGTTCGCGAATCAAGATGACCGTCCCGGGGCACCGGGGGTCCCTTAGGGCCATAATAGAGTCCCCGAAAAAATTTCGGGCGAAAACGGCAACCGGGCCCCGGGAATGCTCTAGGGGCCGTGTTCTGGACTATTTTACGCAAAGTTCTCGACGTTAATATTTTCGGCCCATATCGTACGGCAGACCCCTATGGGACATGGGAGGCCCCTAGGGTCGGTTATTTGGTCCCTGATAGGTTATAAGGGCGGTTTTATGCGATGCCAATGTTTTGGCCCCAAAACGGGCGACATGGGTGATATCTGTGTTCGGGAATCAAGGTGACCCTCCCGGGGCACCGAGGGTCCCCTAGGGCCATAAAAGAGTCCCCGAAAAATTTTCGGGCGAAAACGACAACCGGGTCCCGGGAATGCTCTACGGGACGTGTTTTGGGCCATTTTACGCAAAGTTTCGACGTTAAAATTTTCGGCCTATATCATACGGGAGACCCCTATTAGGGTCGGTTATTGGGTCCCTGATAGGCTTATAAGGGCGGTTTTACGCGATGCCAATGTTTTTTGGTGCAAGTCAGAAATTGTATTATTACTAGTTGTAATGTAACAAGATTACAGCCCATAGGCAATGCGGATCCACGGCCACCTACTAGGTAGGGTTCCTTTTTTCTACATCCCTTTACTACCTTACAAAACCTAGAGAAAATCTAGAGCAACTCACTACAAGTAGTGGTTCATCCTCTCTGTAAACACAACAAAATACAAAATCATTTATGACTTACAACAAAATACAAAAACATAATAAGCTAAGATATTACAATTTCTTCTAGCCTTTCTGAACTGCTGCATTCTGTTTCTTCCTCACTCTGCCTAGCTTCCGCAAACTGCTACTGATTCCCTGCTGAAACCTGCTGCCTGATTTTCTGCACAGGTTCTCATGCCTTGCAGAACTGATGGATTTTCTGCTGAAAACCTGGTGAATTCTGATTCTGCTGTTGTATTGGATCATTGACAGTCTTCTCCCCTTAATTTCATTCTAATGCAGACTGTCTGCTGGCTCTGCTACATGGCCTGGTCCAGTTCCTTTCTGACTATATCTCCCCTATCCATCTCTTATCCCTGCTGGAAATCTTCCTCTTGCTGTTGCTGCATTGTTGGATTCTGATTCTGACAACTTGCTGAACCTGTTGCATGATCTGTGACATTGGTATACTGCCTTCACCAGCAAAATGAGTATTCCTGCATCTCCAGACCCAATAAATTGCTGCTGCTAGCCCTGATGCATATACTTCCTTCCTGAGTCTCAAGCATTTCTGCCTGCTTATCCAGTTGAGCATCCCCTGAATTGTTTTTGCTTTTGCTGAAATTTGCAGCCAACCCCTTAGCTGATCCAGGACTGCTGTTGACACTTTGCAGTTGAAGAACAGATGGTTGTGGTCCTCTGGTTTCAGCTTACACAGGTAGCATATCTCATCTCCATTCAAGAAACCCATTCTCTGCAGCCTATTTTTAGTTAATAATCTTCCCTATTAGGCATGGATAGCTTCCCCCAGATCAAATCTGCATGTCTGTATTTTGGCATATTTCCTTGCAACATTCTGTAGCCACTTGCAGCAGAATATAAGCCATCAGTTTAGAACTTCCATGCTCCCCTTGTAGTGTATTGCCCCTGAAAATAGCTTTTGATCTTGTTCAGCTTATTCCAGTACCAGCTGGAACCCCAGACTGGAGCATAGTTCCAGAGGTTTTCACCTTTCAGATATACCCCATTGATCCATCTTACCCACAGTGTGTCTTTCTTTGTGGCTAGATCCCAGATATGCTTCCCATTTAGAGCTATGTTGAACCATTTGCAATTTTTTACATTTAGTCCACCATTTTTCCTTGGTTTGCACACAATGTCCCATGCCACCAAGCTTGTCTTGTGCTTTTGTTCAGTTGTCCCCCATAAGAAAAATCTGCATTTTTGCTCCACACTTTTCAGTACCCCGGTAGGCATAATGAAGATGCTTGACCAGTATACATGTATGGAAAATAATACAGAATTAATTAGTTGAACTCTTCCTGCATAAGAGAGGTTCCTGGAGGCCCAAATCTGCAGTTTCCTTGTCATTTTATCCACCAAGCATTCACAATCTATTTTGCTCCATTTTGAAGGGGACAATGGGACACCCAGGTATTTCATGGGCAATGTTCCCTCTCTAAATCCGGATATGTGCAACAGTTCATTCTTTACTTGTTCATTTACCCCTGCTACATAAATATTTGATTTTTCCTTGTATGCATACAGACCAGTAGCTTGTGAGAAGTGGTTTATGTTGTTCATCATGGTGTTCACAGATTCAGGGGCAGCTTTACAGAAACACATTAAGTCATCAGCAAAGCAGAGATGACTCAAAGCAAGTTCTTTGCACATGGGGTGCCAGCTGCAGCTCTTATCCATACAAGCTATTTTCAGTATTCTTGATAGATATTCCATGACTAATACAAAAATTAGTGGAGAGATTGGATCACCCTGTCTAATGCAAGTTTTGCAATAAAGTAACCATGTGCTTCCCCATTCAGATTGATGCTAAAACTTGCTGTTTGGATGCATTCAAGTAGCCACCCATTGAATTTTACAGGGAACCCATACCCTTGCAGCATTTCCTTCACAAATCCCCAGTGTATTGTGTCATATGCTTTCCTTAGGTCTATCTTCATCAAGCATCTAGGATATGACTGTTTCCTATTGCAGTGCTTAATGAGGTCCTCACATATCATGATGTTATTCACAATTGATCTCTGACCCACAAAGGCTCCCTGGTTCACTGAAACAAGCACTTGGAGTACTTTTGCCAGTCTTCCACACAGGATCTTGGATATGCACTTGTATATTGTATTACAGCATGCTATGGGTCTGAAGTCAGATGCCTTCTCTGGGTTTTGTATCTTCTGCACAAGGCATAAGTTTGTAGCATTCACTTGTTTGAGCATTCTAGATGAGTCAAACAAGTCAATGATAGCTTCAGTCACTTCTTGCCCCACAATATGCCAAGCTTCTTTGAAAAATCCTGATCCAAATCCATCAGGGCCCGGGCTTTTGTTGCAATCTATTTCAAACATTGTTGTTTTCACCTCCTCAGTACTAACTGGAGCAATAAGGTTCATCTGTTGATGTATATCCAGTTTGTGACCTGCTGAGAAGAAGCTGTCTTCTGTTGTGGTTACTCTATCCCCTGAGACTCCCAACCGCTGTGGTTTTACGCGATGCCAATGTTTTGGCCCAAAAACGGGCGACATGGGTGATATCTGAGTTCGGGAATCAAGGTGACCGTCACGGGGCACCAGGGGTCACCTAGGGCTATAATAGAGTCCCCGAAAAAATATCGGGCGAAAACGGCAACCAGGCCCCGGGAATGCTCTAGGGGACGTGTTCTAGGCCATTTTACGCAAAGTTTTCGATGATAATATTTTTGGACCATATCGTACGGGAGAACCCTATGGGACGTGGGAGTCCCCTAGGGTCGGTTATTTGGTCCCTGATAGGCTTCTAAGGGCGGTTTTACGCGATGCCAATGTTTTTTGGTGCAAGTCAGAAATTGTATTATTGCTCTCTGTAATGTAACAAGATTACAGTCCTTAGGCAATGCAGATCCAAGGCCACCTACTAGGTAGGGTTCCTTTTTGCTACATCCCTCTACTACCTTACATCCCTTCAATCCTGGTGCAACTCACTACAGACAGTGGTTCACCCTCTCTGTAAACATTACAATTTGCAAAAATTGTTTCTCACCATCTCTGTAAACATTACAATTTGCAAAAATTATTTCTGACTTACAGCAAAATACAAAAACATATATATCTAAAAAATATTACAACAAAAACTTCCAGGAGCTGATTCATTCCTCCTTCTTTCTTGCTTCATCTACCTGCTGTGCCCATTCAAGCTGATCCACATCACTCTACTGTCTAGCTCCCTGTATAGGTACTGGAGTCCTGCATTTCTTCTTGTTTTTTCCTGCAAAAACCTCTCCTGGAATCTGGTCCTGCCTATCTGCTGGGTCTGCTGTGGTACACAGATCAGCTGAAAATCTCTCTAACCATTTTTTATCCCTGCTGTTGATCTTTCTCAACCTGCTGCATTGCTGCATTCTGGTCCTCACTGATTGCTGCATTCTGGTCCTCATTCTTTCTGATCTGCTGAATTTTATTTCTTCTTCACTCTGCCTAGCTTCAGCAGCCTGCTACAAATACCCTGCTGGGACCTACTGCCTGAATTTCTGCACAGGTTTCCTGTCTTACAGAACTGCTAGTTCTCTGCTGAAAAACCCGATGTATTCTGATTCTGACTTTCTGTTGAGTCTAGCTTCTGCCCACTGGTTTTGATTCCCCTGCTGTAACCTGCTGCATAAATCCCTGCACAAGTTCTCACGCCTTGCAGGGCTACTGGGTTCTGCATATCTCCCCTGCTGTTGCTCTGCTGCCATCTGAATTTGATTTTCCTGCTGATCTGCTGCATGCTTTCCATCAACACCAAAATACAGACACATAGTTCAGAAAAAAAAAACAGCCAGTTACACATTTTCTATCCATCTCCTATCTTTGTTGTTTATTTTCCTCTTGCTACTACATTGCTGTATTCTAGCTCTGACCACCTGCTGGATCTGTTGCACGATCTGCCTCAATGACAGTCTAGTCCCCTCAAAATGCTGGATGTTCCTGCATCTCCATATCCAATACACTGTTGCCGCAAGACCTGCTACGTATACTTCTCTTCTGAAACAGGAGCACTTTTGTCTGCGATGCCAATGTTTTGGCCCAAAAACGGGCGACATGGGTGATATCGGAGTTGGAGAATCAAGGTGATCGTCCCGGGGCACCGGGTGTCCCCTAGGGCCATATTAGAGTCCCCGAATAAATTTTGGGCGAAAACGGCAACCGGGTCCGGGGAATGCTTTAGGGACGTGTTCTGGGCCATTTTATGCAAAGTTTTCGACGTTAATATTTCCGGCCCATATCGTACGGGCGATCCCTATGGGACATGGGAGGCCCGTAGGGTCGGTTATTGGGTCCCTGATAGGCTTGTAAGGGCGGTTTTACGCGATGCCCATGTTTTGGCCCAAAAACGGGCGACATGGGTGATATCTGAATTCGGGAATCAAGGTGACCCTCCCGGGGCACCGGGGATCTCCTAGGGCCATAATAGAGTCCCCGAGAAAATTTCGCGTGAAAACGACAACCGGGCCCAGGGAATGCTCTGGGGAGGTGTTCTGGGCAATTTTATGCAAAGTTTTCAACGTTAATATTTTTGGCCCATATTGTATCGGAGACCCCTATGGGACATGGGAGGCCCCTAGGGTCGGTTATTGGGTCCCTGATAGGGTTGTAAGGGCGGTTTTACGCGATGCCAATGTTTTCGCCCAAACACGGGCGACATGTGTGATATCTGAGTTCGGGAATCAAGGTGGCCCTCCCGGGGCACCGGGGGTCCCCTAGGGCCATAATAGAGTCCTCGAAAAAATTTCGGGCGAAAACGACAACCGGGCCCCGGGAATGCTCTAGGGGACGTGTTCTGGGCCATTTTACGCAAAGTTTTCGACGGTAATATTTTCTGCCCATATCGTACGGGAGACCCCTATGGAACATGGGAGGCCCCTAGGGTCGGTTATTGGGTCCATGATAGGCTTGTAAGGGCGATTTTACGCGATACCAATGCTTAGGCCCAAAAACGGGCGACATTGGTGATATCTGAGTTCTGTAATCAAGGTGCCCCTCCCGGGGCACCGAGGGTCACCTAGGGCCATTATAGAGTCCCCGAAAAAATTTCGGGCGAAAACGGCAACCAGGCCCCAGGAATGCTCTAGGGGACGTGTTCTGGGCCATTTATGCAAAGTTTTCAACGTTAATATTTTCAGCCCATATCGTACGTGACACCCCAATGGGACATGGGAGGCCCCGAGGGTCGGTTATTGGGTCCCTATTAGGCTTGTAAGGGCGGTTTTACGCGATGCCAATGTTTTGGCCCAAAAACGAGCGACATGGGTGATATCTGAGTTCGGGAATCAAGGTTTACCTCCCGGGACACAGGGGGTCCCCTAGGGCCATAATAGAGTCCCCGAAAAAATTTCGGGCTAAAACGGCAACCGGGCCCCGGGAATGCTCTAGGGGACGTGTTCTGGACAATTTTCCGCAAAGTTTTTGACGTTAATATTTTCGGCCTATATCGTACGGGAGACCCCTATGGGACGTGCGAGGCCCCTAGGGTCGGTTATTGGGTCCCTGATAGGCTTGTAAGGACGGTTTTACGCGATGCCAATATTTTGGCCCAAATACGTGCGACATGGGTGATATCGGAGTTGGGGAATCAAGGTGACCGTCTTGGGGCACCAGGGGTCCCCTAGGGCCATAATAGAGTCCCCGAAAAAATTTTGGGCGAAAACGGCAACCGGGCCCCGGGAATGCTCTAGGGGACGTGTTCTGGACTATTTTACGCAATGTTTTCGACGTTAATATTTTCGGCCCATATCGTACGGCAGACCCCTATGGAACATGGGAGGCCCTTTGGGTCAGTTATTTGGTCCCTCATAGGTTATAAGGGCGGTTTTATGCGATGCCAATGTTTTGGCTTCAAAACGGGCGACATGGGTGATATCTGAGTTCGGGAATCAAGGTGACCCTCCCGGGGCGCCGGGGGTCCCCTAGGGCCATAATAGAGTCCCCGAACAAATTTCGGGCGAAAACGGCAATCGGGTCCCGGGAATGCACTAGGGGACGTGTTTTGGGCCATTTTACGCAAAGTTTTCGACGTTAAGATTTTCGGCCTATATCGTAAGGGAGACCCCTATTAGGGTCGGTTATTGGGTCCCTGATAGGCTTGTAAGGGCGGTTTTACCCGATGCCAATGTTTTGGCCCAAAAACGGACGACATGGTTGATATCTGAGTTCGGGAATCAAGGTGACCGTCCCGGGGCACCAGGGGTCACCTAGGGCCATGATAGAGTCCCCGAAAAAATATCGGGCGAAAACGGCAACCGGGCCCAGTGAATGCTCTAGGGGACGTGCTCTAGGCCATTTTACGCAAAGTTTTCGATGATAATATTTTCGGCCCATATCGTACGGGAGAGCCCTATGGGACGTGGGAGGCCCCCGGGGTCGGTTATTTGGTCCCTGATAGGCTTGTAAGGGCGATTTTACGCGATGCCAATGTTTTTTTTTTTGGTGCAAGTCAGAAATTGTGTTATTGCTTACTGTAATGTTACACAGATTACAGTCCATAGGTAATGCGATTCCAAGGCCACCTACTAGGTAGGGTTTCTCTTCCTCTGAATCCCTTTGTTTCTTACATCCCTACTCTCCTAGGGGAACTCACTACATGCAGTGGTTCCCTTATCTGAAAAAAACAGATATAAAATACAAAAAACATCCCTGACTTACAGCAAAATACAAAATACATAACAATCTAATTATTACAGTTTTCTTGTCCTTTTTTCCACTGGATTTTTCCTCCTTCTTCTGCTTTGCTATTACCCTTTTCCTCAATGTCCTCTACTGGGCAATCTTCCTGAGCTGATGTATTTTCCTTTTTTTTTTTCCTGCAATCACAACTTGCTGTCTTCCTCCTGCTGTTTGCTGTCTTGATTCCTATACAGGTACTGATGTCCTACTGTCTCTGCTGGCTGCTCATCTGGTGCAGTCCTGCCTTTTTGCCTGAGTCTACTGTGGTGCAAGAGAAATTAAATTCTCTCTAACCATTTTTTGTCCTTGCTGTTGATTTTTCTCAGTCTGTTGCACTGTTGTATTCTGACCCTCACTGGTTGCTGGATCTGCTGCATGATCTGCATCACAGAAAGAGTGCTTCCCACAAAATGTTTAATATTCCTGCTTTTCCACAGCCAGTATACAGCTGCTGCTAGCCCAGCTGCATACACTTCCTTCCTGAAGTTTGAGCATTTCTGCCTACTTATCCAGTTCAGCAAGCTCTGAATTGTGTTTGTTCTTGATGTAATCTGTAGCCAGCTTCTCACTTGCTCTAAAACACCTGCAGCCATGTTACATGTGAAGAAAAGGTGATTGTGGTCTTCTGGTTTTGCTTTGCACAGGTTGCATACATCATCCCCATTCAGGAAGCCCATGTTCTGCATTCTGTCCTTAGTTAACAATCTTCCCTGTTGAGCCAACCATAGGCAGAAGCTGTGTCTTGGCATTGTTACCCTTCCCCATATCAGGTTGGCATGTCTATACTTAGGCATATCTCCCATCAAAGTGTTGTATCCCCTTGCAGCTGTATAGCAACCATCTGCATCTCTTTTCCAGACCCCTCTGACTGTGTAATGCTCCTGGAAATAGCTCTTTATTTTGTTGAGTTTGGTCCAGTACCAACTGGCACCCCACACTGGTGCATAGTCCCAGAGATTGGTACCTTTCAGATATATCCCATTTATCCATTTTACCCACAAAGTATCTTTTTTTGTGGCTAAATCCCAGATATGTTTTCCATTCAGAGCCACTTTAAACCATTTGCAATTTTTTATGTTTATGCCCCCATTTTTCCTAGGTCTGCATACTATATCCCATGCCACCAGGTTGGTTTTATGCTTCTGCTCAGTGGAACCCCATAAGAAATACCTGCATTTTTGTTCTACACTTTTACGTACCCCTGCAGGCATTATGAAAATGCTAGACCAGTACACATGTATAGAGAAAAGCACAGAATTTATGAGTTGAGCTCTTCCTGCATATGATAGGTTCCTAGAAGCCCATATCTGCAATTTTTTGGTCATTTTATCAACCAAGCACTCACAGTCAATTTTGCTCCATTTAGATGGGGAAAGTGGGACTCCCAAATACTTCATAGGTAATGTACCCTCCTTGAACCCAGATAATGCTAACAATTCTCTTTTTGTTTCCTCATCCACACCAGCTATGTACAGGTTAGATTTCTCCTTATTAGCATGAAGACCAGTAGCTTGTGCAAAGTAATTTATGCAATTCATCATTATACTTACAGATTCAGGGGTTGCTTTGCAGAAACACATCAAATCATCAGCAAAGCACAAGTGACTCAAAGCTAGTTCCTTGCACATGGGGTGCCAATTGAAGCTTTTGTCCATACATGCTATTTTCAGAATCCTTGAGAAATACTCCATGACCAGCACAAATATCAATGGGGATACTGGATCTCCTTGCCTGATGCCACATTGAGCAAGAAAGAATCCAAGCACCCCTCCATTTATGTTGATGCTGAAACTTGCAGTTTGTATACATTCCAGTATCCAGCCAATGAACTTAATTGGGAAGCCATACCCTTGCAGCATCTCCTTGACAAAACTCCAGTGTATTGTATCATAAGCTTTCCTCAGGTCTATCTTCATCAAGCATCTAGGTGAGGATTGCTTCCTGTTGTAGTGCTTGATTAGGTCCTGACATATCATGATGTTGTGCACAATTGACCTTTGTGCCACAAAGGCACCCTGGTTCACAGAGATGAGGTCAGGTAGCACTGTTGCCAATCTCCCACATAGGATCTTTGAAATGCATTTGTATATGGTGTTGCAGCATGCTATAGGTCTGAAGTCAGAGGCTTTTTCAGGGTTCCCTATTTTCTGCACAAGACAAAGGTTAGTTGCATTCACCTCTTTAAGCATTTTAGAGGATTCAAAAGAATCTATAATTGCATTGGTCACTTCTTCCCCGACAATACTCCATGCTTCCTTGAAGAAACCTGAGCCGAAGCCATCAGGGCCTGGGCTTTTATTCCTATCAATGTCAAATATAGCTCTCTGTACTTCCTCAGCAGTCACTGGTGCACTGATGCTCATCTGTTGTTGCATATTTAGTTTTTTCCCTGCTGAAAAGAAACTCTCCTCTGCTGTAGTGCCTCTGGTGCCTGATACCCCCAGCATCTTCCTGTAAAACCCCACAAATTCTTCAATAATCAAATCTTTATCCTCCAATAAGATGCCCTCTTGTGTCTGTATGGAGTGCAATCTATTTTGTTGCCTTCTCTGTTTCATAATTGCATGGAAAAACTGATTATTTCCATCTCCCAGTTGCACCCATCTAGCCTTGCTCTTTTGTTGTAGGAATGTCTTAGCTGCCAGGTTTAGGTCATTGAACCTTCTCGTAGCCTGAATTTCTCCCTTCTGCAATATCTCATTCAGTGGCTCTTTGTTTGCATCTTCCTGTACTTGATTCATTACTGATCTAGCAATATCAGTCTGAACTAAAATATCACTAAACTCAGCTCTGTTAAGCTTTTTCAATGCATGTTTCACATTTTTCAGTTTTTGGTAAGCCCTAAACATTTTTGTACCTTGTGTTCTACAATTCCATGCTTGCTGCACCAAGGCTAGGAATTCAGAGTGGAGGCACCACATATTAAAGAATTTAAAGGGGGTTTTATTTATACTTAGGTTTTTGTGCAGAGTTATGTAGATAGGGGTATGATCAGATACATCCTCTGGCATGAACTGTAGGGTGCACTGGTCAAACTCCTGCATCCATAAACTGTTGACAAAAGCCCAATCTATCTTAGAGTATACCCTTCCCCTCTCTTCATGCCTATTGTTCCAGGTATATGGGCATCCAGACCAACTCATTTCATTTAGGAAACAGCTATCTATACAGGATTTAAAATCCTGAATTTCAGCAAAGGTGACTGGCAAACCACCTTGTCTGTTCCCAGGTAGCAAAACATTTTTGAAATCCCCTCCAACAATCCATGGTTTGTTGCAGGTAGTAGCAAAATCATTCATATCCTTCCACAATTGCTTCCTATCTTCTTTCTCCTTCATTCCATATACAAAACTCACCACAAAATCCTTTTTCCCCTCCTTGTTTCTCACATTACATATGACCATTTGCACAGAGGAAAAAATAATATCGACATGAAAATAATTAGGTAACCACCTAATCCATATTCTACCAAGTCTGTGTTCATTGTGGTTACTAAAAGATTCCCACTCTGGCATGAAACTATTTTTGCATTTTCCCAAATTAACTAATCTAATTTTTGTTTCAAGAAAAGCCACCAATCCACATTTATTTTTTTTACAGTAGAGGGCCACATCCCTCTGCTTATTTGGGCCATTCAGGCCTCTAACATTCCAAATAAGCATCCTATCCATGACTACTAGTCAAGATAGGAGTCTTACCATGTACTGGTACTTCCTCTGATGCTTGTTCTTCCTGCATTCCTGGCACTATTACTTGCCCTTGTGCCTGTCTTCCCTCCTGATCCCCATCTACATCTTGCAGTATGTCAAATGGATTCTGTAATTGGGTTGCTGCATTGTTAGTCTGTTGGATTTGTCTATAGAAACCTCTTCCAGCCCTTGTCCCTCTCCCTGCATTGCCCATCCTTCCTCTGCCTCTCCCTGCATTCTGCCATTGCTGTGCTCTTGGCTTTGCTTGCTGTGAAGGTATTTGTTGCACAGGCATTGTCTGTGTCATAGGCTCCTGTATTGCTTTCTTTTTCCTGCATTCAGTCTCACTGTGTCCATGTTGTTTGTAGTGGTTGCACAGTACAGGTTTCCAGTCATACTCAACTTCTTGTTCCACTATGTTCCCTCTTTCATTCTTGTAGTTTACCTTATCAGGATATTTCCCCCCTATCTCCACTTCAATCAAAACTCTGGCATATTGAATCCCTACTTTCAGTTCAGTGTTTCTGTCAGCCATCATTGGTCTGCCTACCAAGCTTGCCATTTTACTCAGCCCTACTGCATTCCAATACTTGACATTCAGACCAGGGAATTTAACCCAAATAGGAACAGATGTGAGTTCCTCATGAGCATAGTCTATATTCTCAGCCCAAGGTCTAACAATCATTGGTTTATTGTCAAAATGATAAACCCCTTCCTCTAGCACTGCATCTCTTTTTTCCATTGAATCAAATCGAACAATAACTAGCCCATTTTTCATCATAGCTATTTTATTCATTCCCCTCTTCGACCAAATTCTCCTAAGGAATCCACTAAGCACACTGATAGGTGGTCTTGACCCCATAACATAGCAAACAACAGATTGATTCCAATAATTAATTTCAGATTCTATGTCCTTGAGGTTTATTTCACCTACTGGTTTTCCATCGAGCATTACAGGTGCTATAAAATCTAGTTTAAATCCAGCGTTTTTAAGTTCTGTAATGTCGAATTTTTCCCAAGCAGATGTTTTACCTGAATCTGCAAATTGTTGCTGTTTTTCTTGTGGTGCAGTTTCGACCTGCTCTTCATCGGAGACTTGATTTCTAGCCCTTTCCTTCATCTTCGACAACCAAGAATTAATTTTTTCTTGCGCTAATTCCATTTCCTGTAGAGTTTCAGTGTGCGCTTCCGGTGTCATGATGTCTGGGTCCTCCAATTCATCCGTTAAATTTCTCATAACACGACCTAGGTTTTCATGAGTTTGGCTCGAACATTTTCTTTATGTCACATTCTTCGTGGGACAAGGTGGAGCTGTCGATTTCTCCGCACCCTCATCATCGTTTCCATTCCCTCGCTTTGATTTCTCTTTCTTCCCCATCGAACTCAGAGTTGCTAATGGAGTTTAACGAACTCTGTGGAGAAAAAAGGGGAGAGCATTTTAGAGAGAGTGGGCGAAGCCAATGTTGCGATGCCAATGTTTTGGCCCAAAAACGGGCGACATGGGTGAAATCGGAGTTCGGGAATCAAGGTGATCGTCCCAGGGCACCGGGTGTCCCGTAGGGCCATAATAGAGTCCCCGAATAAATTTTGGGCGAAAACGGCAACCCGGTCCCGGGAATGCTTTAGGGACGTGTTCTGGGCCATTTTACGCAAAGTTTTCGACGTTAATATTTTCGGCCCATATCGTACGGGCGATCCCTATGGGACATGGGAGGTCCCTAGGGTCGGTGATAGGGTCCATGATAGGCTTGTAAGGGCGATTTTACGCGATGCCCATGTTTTGGCCCAAAAACAGGAGACATGGGTGATATCTAAGTTCGGGAATCAAAGTGACCCTCCCGGGGCACAGGCGGTCTCCTAGGGCCATAATAGAGTCCCCGAAAAAATATCGAGCGAAAACAACAATTGGGCCCCGGGAATGCTCAAGGAGACGTGTTTTGGGCCATTTAACGCAATGTTTTCGACGTTAATATTTTCGGGCCATATCGTACGGGAGACCCCTATTAGGGTCATGGGAGGCCCATGGGGTCGGTTATTGGGTCCATGATAGGCTTGAAAGGGCGGTTTAACGCGATGCCAATGTTTTAGCCCAAAAACGTGCGACATGGGTGATATTTGAGTTCGGGAGTCAAGGTGACCATGCCGGGGCACCGGCGGTCTCCTAGGGCCATAATAGAGTCCCCGAGAAAATTTCGCGTGAAAACGACAACTGGGCCATGGAATGCTCTGGGGACGTGTTCTGGGCCATTTTAAGCACAGTTTTCAACGTTAATATTTTCGGCCCATATCGTACGGGAGACCCCTATGGGACATGGGAGGCCCCTAGGGTCGGTTATTGGGTCCCTGATAGGCTTGTAAGGGCGGTTTTACTCAATGCCATTGTTTTGGCCCAAAAACGGGCGGCATGGGTGATATTTGAGTTCGGGAATCAAGGTGACCCTGTCGGTTATTGGGTCCCTGATAGGCTTGTAAGGGCGGTTTTACGCGATGCCAATGTTTTTGCCCAAAAACGGGCGACATGGGTGATATCTGAGTTCGGGAATCAAGGTGCCCTCCCGGGGCACCGGGGGTCCCCTAGGGCCATAATAGAGTCCCCGAAAAAATTTCGGGGGAAAATGGCAACCGGGCCCCGGGAATGTTCTAGGGGACGTGTTCTGGGCCATTTTACGCAAAGTTTTTGACGGTAACATTTTCGGCCCATATCGTACGGGAGACCCCGATGGGACATGGCACGCCCCTAGGGTCGGTTATTGGGTCCATGATAGGCTTGTAAGGGCGGTTTTACGCGATACCAATGCTTTGGCCCAAAAACGGGCGACATTGGTGATATCTGAGTTCGGGAATCAAGGTGACCAACTCGGGGCACCGGGGGTCCCCAAGGGCCATAATAGAGTCCCCAAAAAAATTTCGGGCGAAAACGGCAACCGGGCCCCGGGGAATGCTCTGGGGACGTGTTCTGGGCCATTTTACGCAAACTTTTTGACGTTAATGTTTTCGGCCCATATCATACGGGAGACCCCTATGGGACATGGGAGGCCCCTAGGGTCAGTTATTGGCTCCCTGATAGAGTTGTAAGGGCGGTTTTACGCGATGCCAATGTTTTTTTTTTTTTGGTGCAAGTCAAAAATTGTATTATTGCTCACTGTAATGTAACAAGATTACAGTCCTTAGGCAATGTTGATCCAAGGCCACCTACTAGGTAGGGTTCCTTTTCAGTACATCCCTTTACTACCATACATACCTACAATCTGGTATAACACACTACAGGCAGTGGTTTTACCCTCTCTGTGACCATAACAATTACAAAATTAATTCTGACTTACAGCAAAATACAAATACATAATAGTTGAAATTACATTTCCTTCTAGCCTTTTCATCTCTACTGGCTTTTGTTCCCTTATTCACTCTGCCTTCTGTTTACCAGCTGCAAACTACTGTCTAGATCCCTGTACAGGTGCTGATGCCCTGCCTCCCTGCTGGTTTTTCTGCTAATCATCTGGTGTAGTCTGATCCTGCCTTTCTGCTGGGGCTACTGTAGTACGTAGAGCAGTTAAATTCTCTCTATCCTTCTTTTATCCTTGCTGTTGATCTTCCTCAGCCTGCTGCACTGCTGTATTCTGATCCTCACTGATTGCTGGATCTGCTGCATGGTCTGCATCACAGATAGACTGCTTCCCACAAAATGTTTGATATTTCTGCCTCTCCAAACCCAGTATACAGCTGCTGCAAGCCCTGCTGCATACACTTCTTTCCTGAAATTTTAGCATTTCTGCCTGCTTATCCAATTCAACACACCCTTAATTGTGTTTGCTCTTGGTGTAATCTGTAGCGAGCATCTCATTTGATCTAAAACACCTGTTGCCACACTGCATCTGAAGAAAAGGTGATTATGGTCTTCTGGCTTTGCTTTGCACAGATTTCATACAGCATCCCCATTTAGAAAGCCCATTTTCGGTATCCTGTCCTTAGTTAGCAATCTGCCCTGTTGAGCTAACCATAAGCAGAAGCTGTGTCTTGGCATGGTTACCCTTCCCTAAATCAGATTGGCATGTCTATACTTTGGCATATCTCCCATCAAAGTACTATATCCTCTTGCAGCTGTATAGCATCCAGCAGCATCTCCCTTCCAGACCCCTCTAACTGTATAATGCTCCTGGAAATATCTCTTGATTTTATTGAGCTTATTCCAGTACCAACTGGCACCCCAAACTGGTGCATAATTCCAGAGATTGTTACCTTTTAGATATATCCCATTTATCCATTTTACCCACAAGGTATCTTTTTTTGTGGCTAAATCCCAGATATGTTTTCCATTTAGAGCTACATTAAACCATTTGCAGTTTTTTATGTTTATGCCCCCATTTTTCCTAGGTCTGCAAACCATATCCCATGCCACCAGACTAGTTTTATGCTTCTGATCAGTGGAACCCCATAAGAAAACTCTGCATTTTTGTTCTACACTTTTAAGTACCCCTGCAGGCATTATGAAAATGCTAGACCAGTACACATGTATAGAAAACAGCACAGAGTTTATGAGTTGAACTCTTCCTGCATATGAGAGATTTCTAGAAGTCCATATCTGCAATTTTTTTGTCATTTTATCAACCAAGCACTCACAGTCAATTTTGCACCACTTAGAGGGGGAATGTGGAACTCCCAGATACTTCATAGGTAATGTACCCTCCCTGAACCCAGATAATGCTAACAGTTCTCTTTTAATTTCCTCATTCACACCAGCTATGTAGAGGTTGGATTTCTCCTTATTAGCAAACAGGCCAGTAGCTTGTGCAAAGTAATTAATGCTATTCATCATTATACTTACAGATTCAAGGACTGCTTTGCAGAAACACATCAAATCATCAGCAAAGCACAGGTGACTCAATGCTAGTTCCTTGCACATTGGGTGCCAGCTGAAGCTCTTGTCCATGCATCCTAGTTTCAGGATTCTTGAGAGATACTCCATGACCAGCACAAATATCAGTGGAGATATTGGGTCTCCCTGCCTGATGCCACGTTTAGCAGGAAAGAAACCATGCACCCCTCCATTTATGTTGATGCTGAAA
Organism: Tetragonia tetragonoides; assembly: GCA_038025085.1. Taxonomy (NCBI): domain Eukaryota; kingdom Viridiplantae; phylum Streptophyta; class Magnoliopsida; order Caryophyllales; family Aizoaceae; genus Tetragonia; species Tetragonia tetragonoides. The sequence goes on from CM076142.1 coordinate 27,884,403, forward strand.
CTTGCAGTTTATATACATTCAAGTATCAAGCCAATGAACTTAACTGGGAACCCATACCCTTGCAGCATCTCCTTGACAAAACTCCAATGAATTGTGTCATATGCTTTCCTAAGGTCTATCTTCATCAAGCATCTGGGTGAGGATTGCTTCCTGTTGTAGTGCTTGATTAGGTCCTGACATATCATGATGTTGTGCACAATTGACCATTGTGCCACAAAAGCACCCTGGTTCACAGAGATAAGATCAGGTAGCACTGTTGCCATTCTCCCACATAGGATCTTGGAAATGCATTTGTATATGGTGTTGCAGCATGCTATAGGCCTGAAATCAGAAGCCTTTTCAGGGTTTCCTATTTTCTGCACAAGACAAAGATTAGTTGCATTCACCTCTTTAAGCATTTTAGAGGACTCAAAAAAATCTATAATTGCACTGGTAACTTCTTCCCCCACAATACTCCACGCTTCTTTTAAGAAACCTGAGCCAAAGCCATCAGGGCCTGGGCTTTTATTGCTGTCAATATCAAACATAGCTCTCTGCACTTCCTCAGCAGTCACTGGTGCACTGATGCTCATCTGTTGTTGCATATTTAGTCTATATCCTGCTGAAAAGAAGCTCTGTTCTGCTGTAGTGTCTCTAGAGCCTGATATCCCTAGCATATTCCTGTAAAACCCCACAAATTCTTCAATAATCAAGTCTTTGTCTTCTAGTAAGATGCCCTCTTGTGTCTTTATGAAATGCAGTCTGTTTTGTTGCCTTCTCTGTTTCATGATTGCAAGGAAAAACTGATTATTTCCATCTCCCAATTGCAGCCACCTAGCCTTGCTCTTTTGTTGGAGGAATGTCTCAGCTGCCATGTTTAGCTCATTAAACCTTCTCCTAGCCTGAATTTCTCCCTTCTGCAATATCTCATTCAGTGGCTCTTTGTTTGCATCTAACTGGGCTTGATTCATTACTGATCTAGCAATATCAGCCTGAACTAAAATATCACTAAATTCAGCTCTATTAAGCTTTTTCAGGACATGTTTCACACTTTTCAGTTTTTGGTAAACCCTAAACATTTTTGTACCTTGTGTTTTACAATTCCAGGCTTGCTGCACCAAGGCTAGGAATTCAGAGTGGAGGCACCACATGTTAAAGAATTTAAAGGGGGATTTATTTATAGTTAGGTTTTTGTGAAGAGTTATGCAGATAAGGGGTATGATCAGATACATCCTCTGGCATGAACTGTAGCATGCACTGGTCAAACTCCTGCAACCATAAGCTATTTACAAAGGCCTAATCTATCTTAGAGTATACTCTTCCCCCCCCCCCCATGCCTATTATTCCAGGTGTATTGGCACCCAGACCAACTCATTTCAGTGAGGAAACAGCTATCAATACAGGATTTAAAATCCTGAATTTCAACAAAAGTGACTGGCAAGCCACCTTGTCTGTTCCCAGGTAGCAGGACATTGTTGAAGTCCCCCCCAACAATCCATGGTTTGTTGCAGATAGTAGCAAAATCATTAATATCCTTCCATAGTTGCTTCCTATCTTCTTTCTCATTCATTCCATATACAAAACTCACCACAAAATCCTTTTTCCTCTCCATGTTTCTCACATTGCATATGACCATTTGCACAGAGGAGAAAATAATTTCAACATGAAAATAATCTGGTAACCACCTAATCCATATTCTACCAAGTCTGTGTTCATTATGGTTACTAAAAGATTCCCACTCCGGCATGAAACTTTTTTTGCATTTTTCCAAATTGACTAATCTAATTTTTGTTTCAAGAAAAGCCACCAAACCACATTTATTTTTTTTTACAGTAGAGGGCCACATCCCTCTGCTTATTTGGGCCATTCAGGCCTCTAACATTCCAAATAAGCATCCTATCCATGACTACTAGTCAAGATAGGAGACTTACCATGTACTGGCACTTCCTCTGATGTCTGATCTTCCTGTGTTCCTGGCACTGTTGCTTGACCTTGTGCCTGCCTCCCCTCCTGTTCCCCATCTACACTTTGCAGTATATCAAAGGGATTCTGTAACTGAGTTGTAGCATTGTTAGTCTGTTGGATTTGTCTGTAGTATCCTCTTCCAGACCTCAACCCTCTCCCTGCTTTGCCCATTCTACCTTTGCCTCTCCCTGCATTCTGCCATTGCTGTGTTCTTGGATTTGCTTGCTGTATAGGTAGTTGCTGCACAGGCACTCCTTGAGTCACAGGCCCATGTATTACTTTCTTTTTCCTGCATTCAGGCTCACTGTGTCCATGTTGTTTGCAATGGTTGCACAGTACAGGTTTCCAGTCATACTCAACTTCTTGCTCCACTATGTTCCCTCTTTCATTCTTGTAGTGAACCTTATCAGGATATTCTCCCCCTATCTCCACTTCAACCAGTACTCTGGCATACTGAATCCCTACTTTCAGTTCAGTGTTCCTGTCAGCCATCATTGGTCTGCCTACTAAGCTTGCAATTTTACTCAGCCCCATTGCATTCCAATACTTGACATTCAAACCAGGGAATTTAACCCATATAGGAACAGATGTGAGCTCCTCATGAGCATAGTCTATATTCTCAGACCAAGGTCTCACAATCATGGGTTTATTATCAAAATGATAAACCCCTTCCTCTAGCACAGCATCTCTCTGTTCCATTGAATCAAATCTAACAATAACTAACCCATTTTTCATCATTGCAATTTTATTCATTCCCCTCTTCGACCAAATTTGCCTAAGAAACCCACTGAGCACATTGATAGGTGGCCTTGACCCCATGACATAGCAGACAATAGCTTGATTCCAGTAATTAATTTCAAACTCTATGTCCTTGAGATTAATTTCTCCTACAGGTTTTCCTTCAAGCATAACAGGTGCTATAAAATCCAATTTAAAACCAGCATTTTTTAGTTTAGTTATGTCGAATTTCTCCCAGGCTGAGGTTTTTCCTGTATCTGCAAACTGCTGTTGTTTGCCTTGTTCTGCTGCTTCAACCTCTTCCTCATCTAAACCTTGATTGTTTGCCCTTTCCTTCATTTTCGACAACCAAGAATTGATTTTTTCTTTCGCTAGTTCCATTTGTTGCACAGTTTCAGTATGTGCATCAGGTGTCATGATATCTGGGTCCTCCAATTCATCCGAGAGATTTCTCATAACACGATCTAGGTTTTCCTGAGTTTCACTCGAACGTTGTTTTTGTGTCATATTTTTCGTTGGACATGGTGGAGCTGTTGATTTTCCCGCATCCTCATCGCCATTTCCGTTCCCTCGCTTAGATTTCTCTTTCTTCCCCATTGAACTCAGGGCTGTTAATGGTGGTTAACGAACGCTGCCGAGGAGAGAGGAGAGAGCATTTTAGAGAGAGAAAAAGTGCGACCCTACGATGCTAATGTTTTGGCCCAAAAACGGGCGAAATGGGTGATATCTGAGTTCGGGAATCAAGGTGACCCTGTCGGGGCACTGGGGGTCCCCTAGGGCCATAATAGAGTCCCCGAAAAAATTTCGGGCGAAAAAGGCAACCGGGTCCCGGGAATGCTCTAGGGGACGTGTTTGGGCCATTTTACGCAAAGTTTTCGACGTTAATATTTTCGGCCTATATCGTACGGGAGACCCCTATTAGGCTCGGTTATTGGGTCCCTGATAGGCTTGTAAGGGCGGTTTTACGTGATGCCAATGTTTTGACCCAAAAACGGGCGATATGGGTGATATCTGAGTTCGGGAATCAAGGTGCCCCTCCCGGGGCACCGGCGGCCTCCTAGGGCCATAATAGAGTCCCCGAAAAAATTCCGGGCGAAAACGGCAATCGAGCACGGGGAATGCTCTAGGGGACGTGTTTTGGGCCATATTACGCAATGTTTTCGACGTTAATATTTTCGGCCCATATCGTATGGGAGACCCCTATGGGACATGGGAGGCCCCTAGGGTCGGTTATTGGGTCCCTGATAGGCTTGTAAAGGCGGTTTTTCGCGATGCCAACGTTTTGGCCCAAAAACGGGCGACATGGGTGATATCTGAGTTCGGAAATCAAGGTGACCCTCCCGGGGCACCGGCGGTCTCCTAGGGCCATAATAGATTCCCGAAAAAATTTCGGGCGAAAAAGGCAATCGAGCCCCGGGAATGCTCTAGGGGACCTGTTTTGGGCCATTTTACGCAATGTTTTCGACGTCAATATTTTCGAACCATATCGTAGGGGAGACCCCTATGGGACATGGGAGGCCCATAGGATCGGTTATTGGGTCCATGATAGGCTTGTAAGGGCGGTTTTACGCGATGCCAATGTTTTGGTCCAAAAACGGGCTACATGGGTGATATCTGAGTTCGGGAATCAAGGTGACCCTCCTGGGTACCGGGGGTCCCCTAGGGCCATAATAGAGGCCTCGAAAAAATTTTGGGCGAAAACGGCAACCTGGCCCAGGGAATGCTTTAGGGACGTGTTTTGGGCCATTTTACGCAAAGTTTTCGACGTTAATATATTCGGCCCATATCGTACGGGAGATCCCTATGGGACATGGGAGGCCCCTAGGGTCGGTTATTGGGTCCCTGATAGGCTTGTAAGGGCTGTTTTTCGCGATGCCAATATTTTTGGTGCAAGTCAGAAATTGTATTATTGCTCTCTGTAATGTAACAAGATTACAGTCCTTAGGCAATGCAGATCCAAGGCCACCTACTAGGTAGGGTTCCTTTTTGCTGCATCCCTCTAATACCTTACAACCCTTCAATCTGGTGCAACTCACTACAGGCAGTGGTTCACCATCTCTGTAAACATTACACTTTGCAAAAATTCTTCCTCACCATCTCTGTAAACATTACAATTTGCAAAAATTATTTCTGACTTACATCAAAATACAAAAACATAAATAGCTAAAGATATTACAATTCCTTCTAGCTTTTCAACTCTGCTTGGATCTGTTATATTTTTTCATTCTGCCTTGCTTCTTAAACCTGTTGCTGATTACCTGCTGAAACCTGCTGCCTGAGTTCCTGCACTGCTGCCTATTCCTTGCATTTGTTCTGCGTCAGATTCTCTCTGTATAAATCTGCTTCTGTATCCTTCCTGGAGCCTGCTGTCCTTTTTTCCTGCTGGATTCTTCTACCTGGATTGCAGCCTATCTTCTGCAGTCTGCTACTGGTTCCTTCCTGAAGTCTCTGCTGCAGCCTGCTGTAAGCTGCTCTCCTGTGTGCAGTGCTTCTGTATTTCTTCCATTTTCCTGATTCAGGCTCACAGTTGCCTTATCCATCTTTTATCCTTGCTTTTTAGCTTCCTATTGCTGCTGCACTGTTGGATTCTGACTCTGATTGCTTGCTGTATCTGTTGCATAATCTGTGTTGCTGGTAGACTGCTCTTTTCAAAGCATATCAGATTTCTGGCTCTCCAAATCCAGTATGCAGTTGCTGCTATTCCAGCTGCATACACTTCCTTTCTGAATCTCGAGCATTTCTGTCTACTCATCCAGTTTAGTAGCCCCTGAATTGTGCTTCCTCTTGCAGAAATATGCAGCCATGTCTGTACCTGTTTCATTATCTCTGTTGAAATACTGCAGCTAAAAAACAGATGGCCGTGACTTTCTGTCTCCTCTTTGCACAGGTAGCATATGGTGTCTCCATTAAGGAAGCCCATATTATGTAGCCTGTCTTTGGTCAGTAATCTCCCCATTTGTGCCAACCATAGACAGAAGCTGTGCCTAGGTACAGAAACTCTTCCCCATATCAGGACATAATGTCTGTATTTTGGCATATTTCCCATCAAAATTCTGTATCCACTAGCAACTGAGTACATTCCATTTTCAGTTTCCCTCCACACTCCTCTTGTTGAATAGTGCTCCTGGAAGTGACTTTTGATCTTGTTGAGCTTAGTCCAATACCAGCTGGCTCCCCATACAGGAGCATAATTCCAGAAATTACTTCCTTTCAAATATACTCCATTAATCCACTTCACCCACAATGTGTCCTTTTTTGTGGCTATATCCCAAATGTGCTTCCCATTTAGGGCTATATTAAACCATTTGCAATGTTTAATATTTATCCCCCCATTTCTCCTTGGTCTGCATACTACTTCCCAAGCCACCAGGCTAGTTTTGTGCTTGAGGTCAGTTCCCCCCCCCCCAAAGAAACAATCTGCATTTTTTCTCTATGCTTTTTAGTACTCCAGCAGGCATAACAAATATGCTTGACCAGTAGACATGTATAGATAATAATACAGAATTTATTAGTTGTGCCCTTCCTGCATATGAGAGGTTCCTGGAAGCCCATGTGTGAAGTCTTTTTGTCATTTTATCCATCAAGCATTCACAATCCATTTTGCTCCATTTTGATGGGGATAGAGGGACACCTAGGTATTTCATTGGCAATGTACCCTCCTGAAACCCTGAGAGGCTCACCAGCACCCTTTTCTCTTGTTCACTAACCCCTGCCACATAAATGCTTGACTTTTCCTGGTTTGCACATAAACCAGTGGCTTGTGAGAAGTAATTCAGGCACTCCATTAGGATATTCACAGAGTCAGGTGTAGCTTTGCAGAAACACATCAAGTCATCTGCAAAGCATAGATGACTTAGTGCAAGTTCTTTGCACATGGGGTGCCAGTTGAAGCTGTTGTCCATGCAAGCTATCTTCAAGGTTCTTGACAGGTATTCCATCACTAGCACAAAAATTAGTGGAGAAATTGGGTCTCCTTGTCTAATGCCACGCTTGGCAGTGAAATATCCATGGGCTTCCCCATTCAGGTTGATGCTGAAGCTTGCTGTTTGCACACATTCTAGTATCCACCCACTAAATTTCAATGGGAATCCATATCCTTGCATCATTTCCTTGATAAAACCCCAGTGTACTGTGTCATAGGCTTTCCTGAGGTCAATCTTCATCAGGCATCTTGAGGAGGATTGTTTTCTGTTATAGTGCTTGATTAGATCCTGACAAATCATAATGTTGTGGACTATGGATCTTTGTGCCACAAAAGCTCCCTGGTTTACAGAAATTAGTTCTGGTAGTACTCTTGCCAGTCTTCCACATAGGATCTTGGAGATGCACTTGTAGATGGTGTTGCAACAGGCTATGGGTCTGTAATCAGAAGCCTTTTCAGGATTTGATATTTTCTGCACAAGACATAAGTTAGTTGCATTCACTTCTTTTAGCATTTTGGAAGACTCAAAAAAATCAATAATGGCCTCTGTCACTTCCTGCCCCACTGTTTGCCATGCTTCTTTGAAAAACCCTGATCCAAATCCATCAGGGCCTGGGCTCTTATTACAGTCAATTTCAAACATAGCTCTCTTTACTTCTTCAGCAGTCATAGGGGCAATCAGAGACATCTGTTGGTGTATGTCTAGTCTGTGTCCTGCTGAGAAGAAGCTGCTTTCTGCTGAAGTGGCTCTGATTCCAGCAACTCCTAGCATTCCTCTGTAGAATTCCACAAATTCCTTCACAATCTGGTTCTTTTCCTCTAGCAAGGTACCTTCCTGTGTCTTAATGGAGTGTACTCTGTGCTGCTGCCTTTTTTGCTTCGTAAGTGCATGGAAAAATTGAGTGTTTCCATCCCCTAGTTGAATCCATTTTGCCTTGCTCTTTTGTTGTAGGAAGTTCTCTGCTGCCATATTCAGATCATTATATCTCTTCCTTGCTTGCACTTCCTCTTGCTGTATGGTCTCATTTAGAGGGTCCTGGTTTGCTGTATTCTGTGATTGATTCATAATATTCCTAGCTATCTCAGCTTGCTTTAGTATCCCACTGAAATCATCCCTATTTAGCTTTTTCAGCACTCCTCTCACATTTTTCAGTTTCTGGTACACTCTGAACATTTTTGTGCCTTGTGTTCTGATGTTCCAAGCTTGCTGCACCTTAGCTTGAAAATCAGAGTGGAGGCTCCACATGTTGAAATATTTAAAGGGGTTGTTTCTATTTTTTGTGGGCTCTCTGTGCATAGTTAAACAAATTGGGGAATGATCAGACACATCCTCTGTATGGAATTTAAGATCACATTGATCAAATTCCTGAATCCAAAGGCTGTTGGCAAAAACCCAATCTATTTTAGAATAAACTCTCCCTCCCCTTTCATGCTTATTGTTCCAAGTAAATTCACACCTAGTCCAGCTCAATTCTGTTAGTTTACAGTCCTCTAAACAGTCCTTGAAGTCCTGTACTTCAGAATATGTGACTGGGGCACCTCCTTGCCTATTACCAGGTGTTAATACATTATTGAAGTCCCCCCCAACAATCCATGGTACGTTGCAGTTCAGTGCATAGCCAGAAAGGTCCTGCCACAGTTGCTTTCTTTCCTCTTTTTCATTCAGCCCATACACAAAACTCACCACAGACTCTTTTTTTTTCACTATATTAAAAACTTTGCAAGTCATCATTTGCACAGATGAAAATAACACATTAACATGGAAATAATTTGGTAACCATCTAATCCAGATTCTACCTAATCTATGATTATTATGGTTGCTAATTGATTCCCACTCTGGCATGAAATTTCTCTTGCATTTTGCTAAATTAATTTCCCTAATTTTAGTTTCTAACAGAACCACCATGCCACAATTATTTTTTTTTGCAGAAAAAACTCACATCTTTCTGTTTATTAGGGCCATTTAGGCCTCTCACATTCCATATAAGGATCCTATCCATGACTATTAGTCAAGATAGGAGACTTACCATGTGTTGGCACCATCTCAGGAAGCATATCCTCCTTTGATACATGTTCTGCTGTTTCCCCTTGAGTTTTCTGCTCTTCCTGCTCTTCTTTATCTTGCAGTACTTCAAATGAGTTCAGTGTCTGGGTTTGTTGGTGTTGTTGCCTGTACACCCCTCTCCCTGCTCTCTGCCCCTTCCCTGTAATTCCTGCTCTTCCTCTTCCTCTCCCTGCATTCTGCCATTGCATTGTTCTAGGGTTTGCTTGTGTTGGAGGCCTATTCTGCACAGGCACAGATTGTTGCTCTAGGGGACGTTTTTGCGCCATTTTACGCAAAGTTTTCGACGTTAATATTTTCGGCCTATATCGTACGGGAGACCCCTATTAGGGTCGGTTATTGGGTCTCTGATAGGCTTGTAAGGGCCACGCGATGCCAATGTTTTGTCCCAAAAATGGGCGACATGGGTGATATCTGAGTTCGGGAATCAATGTGCCCCTCCCGGGGCACCAGGGGTCCCCTAGGGCCATAATAGAGCCCCCGAAAAACTTTCGGGGGAAAATGGCAACCGGGCCCGGGGAATGCTCTAGGGGACGTGTTCTACGCCATTTTACGCAATGTTTTGAATGATAATACTTTTGGCCCATATCGTACGGGAGACCTCTATGGGACGTGGGAGGCCCCTAGGGTCGGTTTTTGGGTCCCTGATAAGCTTGTGAGGGCGGTTTTACGCGATGCCAATGTTTTGGCCCAAAAACGGGCGACATGGGTGATATCGGAGTTCGGGAATCAAGGTGACCGTCCCGGGGCACTCGGTGTCCCCTAGGGCCATAATAGAGTCCCCGAATAAATTTCGGGCGAAAACGACAACCGGGCCCCGGAAATGCTCTAGGGACGTGTTCTGGGCCATTTTACGCAATGTTTTCGACGTTAATATTTCCGGCCCATAGGAGACCCCTATGGGACAAGGGAGGCCCCTAGGGTCGGTTGTTGGGTCCCTGATAGGCTTGTAAGGGCGGTTTTACGCGATGCCAATGTTTTGGCCCAAAAACGTGCGACATGGGTGATATCTGAGTTCGGGAATCAAGGTGACCCTCCTGGGTACCGGGGATCCCCTAGGCCCATAATAGAGACCTCAAAAAAATTTTGGGCAAAAACGGCAACCTGGCCCCGGGAATGCTTTAGGGACGTGTTCTGGGCCATTTTTCGCAAAGTTTTCGACGTTAATATTTTCGGACCATATCGTACGGGAGACCCCTATGGGACATGGGAGGCCCCTAGGGTCGGTTATTGGGTCCCTGATAGGCTTGTAAGGGTTGTTTATCGCGATGCCAATGTTTTGGCCCAAAAACGGGCGACAAGGGTGATATCTGAGTTCGGGAATCAAGGTGACCCTCCCGAGGCACCCGCGGTCTCCTAGGGCCATAATAGAGTCCCCGAAAAAATTTTGGGCGAAAACGGCAATCGGGCCTCGGGAATGCTCTAGGGGACGTGTTTTGGGCCATTTTACGCAATGTTTTCGACGTTAATATTTTTGGCCCATTTCGTACGGGAGACCCCTATGGGACATGGGAGGCCCATAGGGTCGGTTATTGGGTCCATGATAGGCATGTAAGGGCGGTTTTACGCGATGCAAATGTTTTGGCCCAAAAACGGGCTACATGGGTGATAATTGAGTTCGGGAATCAAGGTGATCCTCCTGGGGCACCGGGGGTCTCCTAGGGCCATAATAGAGCCCCCAAGAAAATTTCGGGCGAAAAAGGCAACGGGCCCCGGGAATGCTTTGGGGATGTGTTCTGGGCCATTTTACGCAAAGTTTTCGACGTTAATATTTTCGGCCCATATCGTACAGGAGACCCCTATGGGACATGGGAGGCCCCCAGGGTCGGTTATTGGGTCCCTGATAGGGTTGTAAGGGTGGTTTTACGCGATGCCAATGTTTTGGGCCAAAAACGGGCGACATGGATGATATCTGAGTTCGGGAATCAAGGTGACCCTCCCGGGGCACCGGGGGCCCCCAGGGCCATAATAGAGTCCCCGAAAAAATTTTGGGCGAAAACGGCAACCAAGGCCTGGAAATGCTTTGGGGACGTGTTCTAGGCCATTTTACGAAAAGTTTTCGACGTTAATATTTTCGGCCCATATCGTACGGGAGACCCCTATGGGACATGGGAGGCCCCTAGGGTCGGTTATTGGGTCCCTGATAGGCTTGTAAGGGCTGTTTTTCGCGATGCCAATGTTTTGGCCCAAAACCGGGCGACAAGGGTCATATCTGAGTTCGGGAATCAAGGTGACTGTCCCGAGGCACCAGCGGTCTCCTAGGGCCATAATAGAGTCCCCGAAAAAATTTCGGGCGAAAACGGCAACGGGCCCCGGGAATGCTCAGGGGATGTGTTCTGGGCCATTTTACGCCAAGTTTTCGACGTTAATATTTTCGGCCCATATCGTATAGGAGACCCCTATGGGACATGGGAAGCCCTTAGGGTCGGTTATTGGGTCCCTGATAGGGTTGTAAGGGCGGTTTTACGCGATGCCAATGTGTTGGCCCAAATTGGGCGACATGGGTGATATCTGAGTTCGGTAATCAAGGTGACCCTCCTGGGGCACCGGGGGTCCCCTACGGCCATAATAGAGTCCCCGAAAAAATTTCGGGCGAAAACGTCAACCAGGCCCCGGGAATGCTCTAGGGGATGTTTTCTGGGCCAATTTACGCAAATTTTTCGACGTTAATATTTTCGGCCCATATCGTACGGAAGACCCCTATGGGACATGGGAGGCCCATAGGGTCGGTTATTGGGTCCATAATAGGCTTGTAAGGGAGGTTTTACGCGATGCCAATGTTTTGGCCCAAAAACGGGCGACATGGGTGATATCTGAGTTCGGGAATTAAGGTGACCTCCCGGGGCACCGGGGATCTCCTAGGGCCATAATAGAGTCCCCGAGAAAATTTCGGTTGAAAACGACAACCGGGTCCAGGGAATGCTCTGGGGACGTGGTCTGGGCCATTTTACGCAAAGTTTTCGACGTTAATATTTTCGGCCCACATCATACGGGAGACCCCTATGGGACATGGGAGGCCCCTAGGGTCGGTTATTGGGTCCCTGATAGGGATGCAAGGGCGGTTTTACGCGATGCCAATGTTTTGGCCCAAAAACGGGCGACATGGGTGATATCTGAGTTCGGGAATCAAGGTGACCCCCCCGGGGAATCGGGGGTCCCTTAGGCCATAATAGAGTCCCCGAAAAATATCGGGCGAAAACGGCAACCAGGCCCCGGGAATGCTCTAAGGGACGTGTTCTGGGCCATTTTCCGCAAAGTTTTCGACGGTAATATTTTCGGCCCATATCGTACGGGAGGCCCCTGGGGTCGGTTATTGGGCCCATGATAGGCTTGTAAGGGCGGTTTTACGCGATACCAATGTTTTAGCCGAAAAACGGGCGGCATTGGTGATATCTGAGTTCGGGAATCAAGGTGACCAACCCGGGGCACAGGGGATCCCCAAGGGCCATAATAGAGTCCCCGATAAAATTTCAGGCGAAAACGGCAACCGGGCCCCGGGAATGCTTTGGGGACGTGTTCAGGGCCATTTTACGCAAAGTTTTCGACGTTAATGTGTTCGGCCCATGTCGTACGGGAGACCCCTATGGGACATGGGAGGCCCCTAGTGTCAGTTATTGGGTCCCTGATAGGGTTGTAAGGGCGGTTTTACGCGATGCGAATGTTTTTTTTTTGGTGCAAATCAGAAATTGTATTAAAAAACTAGGTGTAATGTAGCAAGATTACAGCCCACAGGGCAATGTAAATACAAGGCCACCTACTAGGTAGGGTTCCTTAGGATCTACATCCCCTAGTAACCAAACAGTCCTAACATTACTGAACCAGCACACTGCAACCAGTGGCTCAACATAACTGAAACAGAAAAACAAACATTTCCTACTTACAGCAACTACAATAACATAGTAAAAAAACAAGCAGGGCTTGCTGCAGCAGTTTACTGGATATGGAGATGCAGGAACATCCAATACTTTGAGGGGAGTAGAATGACACTGTCGCAGATCATGCAGCAGATTCAGCAGGTAGTCAGAATCAGAATACAGCAATGCAGCAGCAGCAGGTAGTCTTGTGCTTCTGTTCAGTAGACCCCCACAAGAAAAATCTGCATTTTTGCTCTACACTTTTCAGTACCCCAGCAGGCATTATAAAAATGCTCGACCAGTATACATGTATAGAGAATAATACAGAATTAATTAGTTGAGCCCTTCTTGCATATGAGAGGTTCCTGGAGGCCCAGATCTGCAGTTTCTTTGTCATTTTATCCACCAAGCATTCACAGTCTAATTTGCTCCATTTAGATGGAGACAATGGCACACCCAAATATTTCATGGGCAATGTACCCTCCCTAAACCCTGATAACCATAACAGCTCGTTCTTAATTTGTTCATTTACACCAGCTACATAAATGTTAGATTTCTCCTTGTTTGCAAACAATCCAGTAGCTTGTGAAAAATAGTTAATGCTATTCATCATGATACTCACAGATTCAGGTGCAGCTTTGTAGAAGCACATCAAGTCATCAGCAAAGCAGAGGTGACTCAGTGCTAGTTCTTTGCACATTGGATGCCAGCTGAAGCTCTTGTCCATACAGGCTATCTTCAAGATTCTTGATAAATATTCCATTACCAGAACAAAGATTAATGGAGAAACTGGATCTCTCTGCCTAATGCCACGTTTTGCAGTAAACTATCCATGTGGTTCCCCATTCATGTTGATGCCGAAACTAGCAGTTTGGATGCACTCAAGTAACCAGCCACTAAACTTTACAGGGAAACCATACCCTTGTTGCATTTCCTTGATAAAACCCCAATGAATTGTGTCATATGCTTTCCTTAGATCAATCTTCATCAAGCACCTAGGGGAGGATTGTTTCCTATTGTAGTGCTTAATAAGATCCTGACATATCATTATGTTGTGAACTATTGATCTCTGAGCCACAAAAGCTCCCTGGTTCACAGAGACAAGCATAGGAAGCACTTTTGCCAATCTCCCACACAAAATCTTGGAGATATATTTGTAGATGGTATTGCAGCAAGCTATAGGCCTGAAATCAGATGCCTTCTCAGGATTAGGTATCTTCTGCACAAGACACAGATTTGTGGCATTCACCTCTTTGAGCATTTTAGAGGAATCAAAAAAATCTATAATAGCATCAGTCACTTCTTGCCCCACAATATGCGAAGCCCCTTTGAAAATTCTGATCCAAAACCATCAGGGCCTGGACTTTTGTTACAGTCAATATCAAACATGGCTTTCTTCACTTCTTCAGCATTCACAGGGGCACACAGGATCATCTGTTGATGCAAGTCTAGTCTGTGACCTGCTAAGAAAAAGCTTTCTTCTGCTGTAATATCCCTGACACCTGAAACCCCAAGCATCTTCCTGTAAAACCCCACAAATTCCTCCATAATCAAGGTCTGGTCTTCCAATAGGACACCCTCTTGTGTCTTAATGGACTGTAGTCTGTTCTGTTGTCTCCTCTGCTTCATGACTGCATGAAATAACTGATTGTTCCCATCTCCCAACTGAACCCACTTGGCTTTGCTCTTTTGTTGCAAAAAAATTCTCAGCTGCCATGTTCACCTCATTAAACCTCATCCTGGCCTGTATTTCTTTCTGCTGCAATGCCTCAGTTAGAGGCTCCTTGGTTGCTTCTGTCTGTGCTTGAGTAATAGCAATTCTAGCAATATCAGCCTGAGCTAAGATGTCACTAAATTCATCTCTATTTAGCTTTTTCAGAACAGACCTCACCCTTTTCATTTTCTGATACACTCTGAACATATTTGTGCCTTGTGTTCTGAAATTCTAGGCTTGCTGCACCATTGCTTGGAATTCAGAGTGGAGGCTCCACATGTTAAAGAATTTAAAGGGGATATTTCTTTTTGTGTATTCTTTATGAAGAGTTAAGCAAATAGGAGAGTGGTCAGATACACCCTCTGGATGAAACTGTAGAGTGCATTGATCAAACTCCTGCAACCAGAGACTGTTGGCAAAAGCCCAATCAATTTTAGAGTATACTCTCCCCCCCCCCCCTCATGCCTATTATTCCAGGTATATTGACACCCAGACCAGCCCATTTCAGTGAGGAAACAGTCTTCAATGCAAGCTTTAAAATGTTGTATTTCAGCAAAAGTAACTGGTAATCATCCTTGTCTATTGCCAGGTAACATAACATTGTTGAAATCCCCACCAACAATTCAAGGTTTATTGCAAATAATTGCAAAATCAATAAGATCCTTCCATAATTGTTTCCTGTCCTCCTTTTCATTTAGACCATATACAAAACTCACCACAAATTCCTTTTTTCTCACTATATTAAACACCTTACAGATAATCATTTGCACAGAAGAGAAAATCACATCAACATGAAAAATATTTGGCAACCATCTTATCCAAATTCTTCCCAACCTATGATCATTATGATTACTAAAGGATTCCCACCCTGGCATGAAACTGTTTTTGCATTTTTCCAGATTAACTAATCTAATTTTAGTTTCTAGAAAAGCCACCAAACCACAATTATTCTTTTTGCAGAAAAGGGCAACATCCCTCTGCTTATTAGGGCCATTAAGGCCTCTAACATTCCATATAAGGACCCTATCCATGACTACCAGTCAAGATAGGAGACTTACCATGTGGTGGCACCACACCTGTGTTCTGACCCTCCTGTGTTCCTGGCTCTGCTGCTTCACCTTGTGCCAGTAGTACCTCCTGCACTCCTCCTTCATTTTGCAGCATATCAAAAGAGTTCTGTAGCTGCGTGTTGACAATTTTAGGCTGCTGAATTTGTCGGTAGTTGCCCCTTCCTTCTCTCATTCCTCTCCCTGCATTCCCCATTCTACCTCTACCTCTCCCTGCATTCTGCCATTGCTGGTTCCTAGGGATTTCTTGCTGTAAAGGTTGGTTCTGCACAGGCACAGATTGGTTCACAGGGCTAGAAACAGCTTTCTTGTTTCTGCAATCAGGCTCACTATGCCCATGTTGTTTGCAATGACTGCAAAGTATAGGCTTCTAGTCATAATCCACCTCTTGTTCAACAATATTCCCCTTCTCATTCTTGAAATGCACCTTGTCAGGGTAAACACCTCCTATTTCCACTTCAACCAGCACTCTAGCATAGTGAATCCCCACCTTGAGCTCTGTATTCCTGTCTGCCATCATTGGCCTGCCAACTAAACTTGCAATTTTGCTCAAACCCATTGCATTCCAGTATTTGACATTTAATCCAGGGAATTTGACCCATATAGGAACAGAAGTGAGTTCCTCATGAGCATAATCCACATTTTCAGACCATGGCCTTACTATCATAGGTTTATTATCAAAATGGTAAACCCCTTCCTGTAACACAACATCCCTTTGCTTCAAAGAGTCGAATCTAACAAGAACTAATCCATTTTTCATCAATGCAATTTTATTCATTCCCCGTTTTGCCCAAATTCTTCTAAGAAACCCACTGAGAACATTTATTGGTGGCCTTGACCCCATGACATAGCAAACAACTGCTTGGTTCCAGTAGCTAATTTCAGATTCAATGTCCATGAAATTAATTTCCCCAACTGGTTTACCCTCATGCATAGCAGGTGCAATAAAATCCAATTTAAAACCAGCATTTTTCAATTTGGTTATATCGAATTTTTCCCAGGCTGAGATCTTACCTACATCTGTGGATTCTTGCTGTTTGTCTTGCTCTGAAGCTTCATCTTCATCTTCAGACGAAAATTGAGTTTTGGCCTTCTCCTTCATCTTCGAGAGCCATGAATTAATTTTCTCTCTTGCTAATTCCATCTGTTGCACCGTTTCAGTTTGCACTTCAGGTGCCTCTAATTCATCTGTGAGATTGCGAACTACCCAATCTAGGTTGTCTCGGTTGGTACTGTTACATTGCCTATGAGTCGCATTTTTTGTGGGACACGGGGGAGCCATTGATTTTTCCGCATCATCACTGTGATTTTCAGTCCATCGCTTTGCTTTATCCTTCTTCCCCATTGAAACTCAAAGCTTCGTTAATGGCTAACGAGCAGTGTCGAGGAGAGAGGAGAGAGCATTTTTAGAGAGAGAAAAATTCGATCGGGAGTCAAGGTGGCCCTCCCGGGGCACCGGCGGTCTCCTAGGGCCATAATAGAGTCCCTGAAAAAATTTCGGGGGAAAACGAAAATCGGGCCCCGGGATGCTCTAGGGGACGTGTTTTGGGCCATTTTACGCAAAGTATTCGACGTTAATATTTTCGGCCCATATCGTACGGGACACCCCTATGGGACATGGCAGGCCCCTAGGGTCGGTTATTGGGTCCCTGATAGGCTTGTAAGGGCGGTTTTACTCAATGCCAATGTTTTGGCCCAAAAACGGGCGACATGGGTGATATCTGAGTTCGGGAATCAAGGTGACCCTTCCGGGGCACCGGGGATCCCCAAGGGCCATAATAGAGTCCCCGAAACAATTTCGGGCGAAATAGGCAACCGGGTCCCGGGAATGCTCTAGGGGACATGTTTTGGGCCATTTTACGCAAAGTTTTCGACGTTAATATTTTCGGCCTATATATCGTACGGGATACCCCTATTAGGGTCGGTTATTGGGTCCCTCATAAGCTTGTAAGGGCGGTTTTATGCGATGCCAATGTTTTGGGCCAAAAACGGGCGACATGGGTGATATCTGAGTTCGGGAATCAAGTTGACCCTCCCGGGGCACCAGGGGTCCCCTAGGGCCATAATAGAGCCCCTGAAAAAATTTCGGGCGAAAATGGCAACCGGGCCCCGGGAATGCTCTAGGGGACGTGTTCTAGGCCATTTTACGCAATGTTTTCGATGATAATATTTTTGGCCTATATCGTACGGGAGACCCCTATGGGACGTGGGAGGCCCCTAGGGTCGATTTTTGGGTTCCTAATAGTCTTGTAAGGGCGGTTTTACGCGATGCCAATGTCTTGGCCCAAAAACGGGCGACATGGATGATATCGGAGCTCGGGAATCAAGGTGACCGTCCACTGGGTGTCCCCTAGGGCCATAATAGAGTTCCCGAAAAAATTTCGGGCGAAAATGGCAACCGGGCCCCAGGAATGCTCTAAGGAACGTGTTCTGGGCCATTTTACGCAAAGTTTTCGACGTTAATATTTCCGGCCCATAGGAGACCCCTATGGGACATGGGAGGCCCCTAGGGTCGGTTATTGGGTCCCTGATAGGCTTGTAAGGGCGGTTTTACGCGATGCCAATGTTTTGCCCCAAAAACGGGCGACATGGGTGATATCTGAGTTCGGGAATCAAGGTGACCCTACTGGGTACCGCGCGTCCCCTAGGGCCATAATAGAGGCCTCGAAAAAATTTCGGGCGAAAACGGCAACCTGGCCCCGGAAATGCTTTAGGGACGCGTTCAGGGCCATTTAAGGCAAAGTTTTCGACGTTAATATTTTCGGCCCATATCGTACGGGAGACCCCTATGGGACATGGAAGGCCCCTAGGTTCGGTTATTGGGTCCCTTATAGGCTTGTAAGGGCCGTTTTACGGGATGCCAATGTTTTGGCCCAAAAACAGGCGACGTGGGTGATATCTGAGTTCGGGAATCAAGGTGACCCTCCTGGGGCACCGGGGGTCCCCTAGGGCCATAAGAGAGTCCCCGAAAAAAATTCGGGCAAAAACGGCAACCAGGCCTCGGGAATGCTCTAGGGGACGTGTTCTGGGCCATTTTACGCAAAGTTTTCGACGTTAATATTTTCTACCCATATCGTACGGGAGACCCCTATGGAACATGGGAGGCCCCTAGGGTCGATTATTGGGTCCCTGATTGGGTTGTAAGGGCGTTTTTACGCGGTGCCAATGTTTTGGCCCAAAAACGGGCGACATGGGTGATATCTGAGTTCGGGAATCAAGGTGACCCTCCCGGGGCACCGGGGTCCCCTAGGGCCATAATAGAGTCCCCGACAAAATTTCGAGCGAAAACGGCAACCGGGCCACGGGAATGCTCTAGGGGACGTGTTCTGACCATTTTACGCGAAGTTTTCGACGTTAATATTTTCGGCCCATTTCGTACGGGAGACTCCTATAGGACGTGGGAGGCCCATAGGGTCGGTTATTGGGTCCCTTTTGCGCTTGTAAGGGCGATTTTACGCGATGCCAATGTTTTGGCCCAAAAACGAGCGACATGGGTGATATCTGAGTTCGGGAATCAATGTGACCCTCCTGGGGGACCGGGGGTCCCCTAGGGCCATAATAGAGTCCCCGAAAAAAATTCGGGCAAAAACGTCCATGCCCCGGGAATGCTCTAGGGGACGTGTTCTGGACCATTTTACGCAAAGTTTTCGACGTTAATATTTTCGGCCTATATCGTACGGGAGACCCCAATAGGACGTGGGAGGCCCCTAGGGTCGGTTATTGGGTCCCTTTTGCGCTTGTAAGGGCAGTTTTACGCGATGCCAATGTTTTGGCCCAAAAACGGGCGACATGGGTGATATCTGAGTTCGGGAATCAAGGTGACCCTCCTGGGGGACCGGGGGTCCCCTAGGGCCATAATAGAGTTCCCGAAAAAAATTCGTGCAAAAACGTCAACCAGGCCCCAGGAATGCTCTAGGGGACGTGTTCTAGGCCATTTTACGCAAAGTTTTCGACATTAATATTTTCAGCCCATATCGTACGGGAGACCCCTATGGAACATGCGAGGCCCCGAGGGTCGGCTATTGGGTCCTTGATAGGCTTGTAAGGGCGGTTTTACGCGATGCCAATGGTTTTTTTTGGTGCAAGTCAGAAAATGTATTATTACTAGCTGTAATATAACATGATTACAGCCCACGGGCAATGTAAATCCAAGGCCACCTACTAGGTAGGGTTCCTTTTTTCTACATCCCTTTACAACCATACAACCCTAATACAATACTAGAGTATCCACATTACATCTAGTGGCTCCTCATTTCGGAAACAAAATAAACAAAACATTCCTGACTTACAGCAAATACAAGAAAACAGCAAATACAAAATACAGTGAAATAAGCTATTACAGATTCCTGATCCAATTCTATCCTTGTTGTTACTCTGCTTCCTTCTGTTGGGACTACTGAAATCTGATTCTGTTTTGTCTGCTAGGCCTGCTGCATGACATAGGTTGATGCAGGAAACATTTACACATTTTCTATCCATCTTTTATCCTTGTTGTTGATCTTCCTCTGATTGCTGCATTGTTGTATTCTACTTTTGACTGCCTGTTGAATCTGCTGAATGATCTGCAACATTGACATTCTGTTCCCCTCAAAATGTTGGATGTTTCTGCTTCTCCATATCCAGTACACTGCTGCTGCAAGCCCTGCTGCATATACTTCCCTTCTGAATCTTGAGCTCTTCTGCCTGCTTATCCAGTTAACCATGCCCTGAATTGTGTTTGCTTTTGCTGACATCTGTAACCATCCTCTTAGTTGATCCAGAATCCCTGTTGATACATTACACCTGAAGAACAGGTGATTATGGTCTTCTTGCTTCAGTTTGCACAGGTTGCACATAGTATCACCATTCAGGAGTCCCATTTTCTGCATCCTGTCCTTTGTTAACAGTCTCCCCAGTTGAGCCAGCCACAGGCAAAAGCTATGTCTCGGCATGGTTATCTTTCCCTTAAATCAAATTGGCATGTCTGTATTTTGGCATAACCCCTGTGAGTACACTGTAACCTCTTGCAGCAAAATAACAACCATCAGGATTACCCTTCCAAACTCCTCTGACTGAGTATTGATCCTGGAACAAGCTTTTGATTTTATTAAGCTTTTTCCAGTACCAGCTTGCTCCCCACACTGGAGCACAATTCCAGAAATTGACTCCCTTCAAATACACCCCATTTATCCATTTTACCCACAATGTGTCTTTTTTTGTGGCTAAATCCCAGATATGCTTCCCATTTAAAGCAATGTTAAACCATTTGCAGTTCTTAATATTTATTCCACCATTTTTCCTTGGTCTGCACACCATGTCCCATGCCACCAAACTTGTTTTCTGTTTCTGGTCAATAGAGCCCCATAGGAATGACCTGCATTTTTGCTCTAAACTTTTTAGTACCCCTGCAGGCATTATAAAAATGCTCGAAGTTTTCGACGTTAATATTTTTGGCCAATTTCGTACGGGAGACCCCAAGGGTCGGCTATTGGGTCCATGATAGGCTTGTAAGGGCGGTTTTACGCGATGCCAATGTTTTGGTCAAAAAACGGGCGACATGGGTGATATCTGAGTTCGGGAATCAAGGTGACTCTCCCGGGGCACAGGGGGCCCCTAGGGCCATAATAGAGTCCCCGAAAAAATTTCGGGTGAAAATGGCAACCGGGCCCCGGGAATGTTTTTGGGACGTGTTCTGTGCCATTTTACGCAAAGTTTTCGATGTTAATATTTTCGGCCGATATCGTACGGGAGACCCCTATGGGACATGGGAGGCCCCTTGGGTCGGTTACTAGGTCCCTGATAGGGTTGTAAGGGCGGTTTTACGCGTTGCCAATGTTTTGCCAAAAAAACAGGCGACATGGGTGATATCTGAGTTCGGGAATCAAGGTGTCCCTCCCGGGGCACCGGGGGTCCCCTAGGGCCATAATGGAGTCCCCGAAAAAATTTCGGGCGAAAATGGCAACCGGGCCCCGGGAATGCTCTAGGGCACTTGTTCTGGGCCATTTTACGCACAGTTTTCGACGTTAATGTTTGCCGACCATATCATACGGGAGACCCCTATAGGACTTGGGAGGCCCCTAGGGTTGGTTATTGGGTCCCATATAGGCTTGTAAGGGCGGTTTTACACGATGCCAATGCTTTTTTTGGTGCAAGTCAGAAATTGTTTTATTGCTCACTGTAATGTAACAAGATTACAGCCCTAAGGCAATGCAAAACTAAGGCCACCTACTAGGTAGGGTTCCTTTTTGCTGCATCCCTTGTACTACCTTACATACCTTCTATCTGGTGTAACTCACTACAGACAGTGGTACACCATCTCTATACACATGACAATTACAAAAATCTTTCCTGACTTACAACAAAGTACAAAAAACATAATAAGCTAGAAAATTACAACTTCTTCTAGCTTTCCAATTCTTTTGTTTTCTGCTACATTCCTTGCTCTGCGTTTCTCCAGCAATCTTCTACTTGTTGTCTGTTGGCTCCTGCTGTACTGCCTCCTGTTCCTGCTTCCCTTCTGATATCTGCTGCCTATTTCCTTGCACTTGTTCTTATATCTTGCAGAATGACTTGATTCTCTGCTGCGCTTCTAATGAGATCTGTTCCTGCCTGTACCCTTCTGAAATCTGCCCCCTTTTACCTGCTTCACGGTCTAGCTGCATCAACCTGCTTCTGTATCCCTTCTGAGACCTGCTGTCCATTTTCCTGCACATGTTCCTTGTGCCTTGCAAAATTGCCAGATTATCGTCTGACACCCTGTTGAGTTCTGTTTCTGCCTTTCTGTCTGGTGCATTCTGTCAGCTTGCTCTATTACTTGCTCTGATCCAGTTTAACTTCAGGCTATATTTCCCCTATCCATCTCTTGTCCCTGCTGGAGATCTTCCTTTTGCTGTTGCAGCATTGTTGAATTCTGCATCTGACTGCTTGCTGGACCTGTAACATGATCTGTGGCACTGGTATACTGCCTTTGCCAGCAAAATGAGTATTCCTGCATCTCCATACCCAGTACACTGTTGCTGCTAACCCTGATGCATAAACTTCCTTTCTGAGTCTCGAGCATTTTTGTCTGCTGATCCAGTTAAACATCCCCTGAATTGTACTTGCTCTTGCTGAAATTTGCAACCATACCCTTAACTGTTCCAGGACTGCAGCTGACACTTTGCATTTGAAGAACAGGTGATTGTGTTCCTCTGGTTCCTGCTTGCACAGGTAGCATAAAGCATCCCCATTCAGAAATCCCATCCTCTGTAGTCTGTCCTTTGTTAACAGTCTGTCCATTTGGGCTAGCCATAGGCAGAAGCTATGTCTAGGCATGGATACCTTTCCCCATATAAAATCTGCATGCCTGCATTTTGTCATGTTACCCTGTAGCATTCTGTATCCACTTCCAGCAGAGTAAATACCATCAGATGCAAATTTCCATACCCCCTTGCTGTGTATTGCCCCTGGAAGTAACTTTTGATCTTGTTCAGTTTGTTCCAGTACCAGCTTGTGCCCCATACTGGAGCATAATTCCAGATGTTTACTCCTTTCAGATACACCCCATTGATCCATCTCACCCACAAAGTGTCTTTTTTTGTTGCAATATCCCAGATGTGCTTGCCATTCAGAGCTATGTTGAACCATTTGCAATTCTTGACATTAAGTCCTCCATTGTTCCTTGGTCTGCATACCATATCCCAGGCCACCAAGCTTGTCTTATGTTTCTTCTCAGTTGTTCCCCACAAGAAAAATCTACATTTTTGCTCCACACTTTTTAGTACCCCAGTTGGCATTATGAAGATACTAGACCAGTATACATGAATGGAGAATAATACAGAGTTTATTAGTTGGACTCTCCCTGCATATGAAAGGTTCCTAGAGGCCCAAATCTGCAGCTTTTTTGTCATTTTATCCACCAGACATTCACAGTCTATTTTGCTCCATTTTGAAGGGGATAGTGGGACACCTAGGTATCTCATGGGCAAGGTACCCTCTCTGAAGCCTGAGAGTTGTAACAGTGCATTTTTCCCTTGTTCATCCACCCCTGCTATGTAGATGTTTGATTTTTCCTTGTTTGCATACAAGCCTGTTTCTTTTGAGAAATGGTTTATGATGTTCATCATTGTGCTCACAGATGCAGTGTCTGCTTTACAGAAGCACATTAAGTCATCAGCAAACCACAGATGACTTAGTGCAAGCTCTTTGCACATGGGGTGCCAACTGAAGCTCTTGTCCATGCATGCTATTTTCAGGTTCCTTGACAAATATTCCATTACCAGTACAAATATTAATGGGGAGATGGGGTCACCTTGTCTGATGCCACGTTTTGCAATAAAGTTCCCATTTGTTTCCCCATTTATATTAATACTGAAGCTTGCTGTTTTGATGCACTCTAGTAGCCACCCACTGAATTTTTCAGGGAATCCATACCCTTGCAGCATTTCCTTCACAAAGCCCCAGTGGATTGTGTCATAAGCCTTCCTTATGTCTATCTTCATTAAGCACCTAGGAGACGATTGTTTCCTGTTATAATGCTTAATAAGGTCCTGACATATCATGATGTTGTTGACAATGGATCTCTGTGCAACAAAGGCTCCCTGGTTCACAGACACCAGCTCAGGAAGTACTTTTGCCAGTCTCCCACACAAGATCTTGGAGATGCACTTGTAGATTGTATTACAACAGGCTATTGGTCTGAAATCTGATGCCTTTTCTGGGTTTTGTATCTTCTGTACAAGGCATAGGTTTGTAGCATTTACCTTCTTGAGCATTCTAGATGATTCAAAAAAATCAATTATAGCTCCAGTCACTTCTTCCCCTACAATTGGCCATGCGTCTTTGAAAAACCCTGATCCAAAGCAATCAGGTCCCGGGCTTTTATTGCAATCAATTGCAAACATTGCCTTTTTCACCTCTTCTGCATTCACAGGGGCTATGAGGTTCATTTGTTGGTGGATGTCTAGTCTGTGACCTGCTTGGAAGTATCTGTCTTCAGCTTTGATTGTTCTGACCCCTGTTACCCCCAGCATATCCTTGTAGAATCTCACAAATTCTTCCATAACCAGGTTCTGATCCTCCAGAAGGGTCCCCTGCTGTGTCCTAATGGAGTGAATTCTGTTGTTATTTCTTCTTTGCTTCATAACTGCATGGAAGAATTGATTATTTCCATCTCTCAACTGAATCCACTTTGCCTTGCTTTTCTGCTGTAGGAAATTTTCAGCTTCCATGTTGACCTCATTGTATCTTTTCCTGGCCTGTAGTTCAGCCTGTTGCCTTGACTCATTTAATGGCTCTTTGTTGGCTTCAATCTGTGCTTGAGTCATGGCTATCCTAACTGTATCTGCTTGTGCCAGAATGTCTGTGAATTCATTCCTATTTAGCTTTTTCAGCACTTTTCTCACCTTTTTCATTTTTTGGTACACTCTGAACATTTTTGTGCCTTGGGTTCTGAAATTCCAAGTTTGCTGCACCTTAGCTTGGAATTCAGAGTGGAGGCTCCACATGTTGAAGTATTTAAAGGGGATGGTTTTTTTTGTGATTTCTCTATGGAGAGACAGACAGATTGGGAAATGATCAGAAACTCCATAATACAAGATCTGATTGATCTAATTCCTGGAGCCATAAACTGTTTACAAATGCCCAATCAATTTTAGAATATACTCTCCCCCCTTTTTCATGCCTATTATTCCAAGTAAATTGGCACCCTGACCACCCCATTTCAGTGAGGAAACATTTTTCTATGCACTCTTTGAAATCCTGTATTTCTGCATAAGCAACTGGTACTCCACCTTTTCTATTTTCAGGATACAGTACATTATTGAAATCCCCCCCAACAAACCATGGGGTGTTGCAATTAATTTTAAAATCATTTAAGTCCTTCCATAGTACTTTCCTTTCCTCCTTTTCATTTAAGCCATATACAAAGCTCATCACAAATTCCATTTTTTTCACAACATTTACTACTTTACAGATAATCATTTGCACAGATGAGAATAAAACATCCACATTAAAAATGCTTGGTATCCATCTTAACCATATTCTACCCAATCTATGATCACTGTGATTACTGTAAGAGTCCCACCCTGGCATGAAACATTTTTTGTATTTTTCTAGGTTAACTAGTCTGATTTTTGTTTCAAGAAAAGCCACCAACCCACAATTATTTTTTTTGCAAAAGAGAGCAACATCTCTCTGTTTATTTGGGCCATTAACGCCTCTTACATTCCAAATTAGTACCCTATCCATGACTACCAGTCAAGATAGGGGACTTACCATGCAATGGCACCTCATCTGGATTCTGGTCTGTTTGTTGCTCAGGCACCACTACTGCTACTGGCTGTTCCTTTTGTGTTTCCTGCATTTCTTCTTGATTTTGCGAAATGTCAAAACTGTTTTGCATAACAGTTTTGGGCTGCTGGAATTGTCTGTAGTAACCTTTTCCTGTTCTTGCTCCTCTTCCTGCATTCCAGGCTCTCCCTCTAGCTCTACCTGCAAACTGCCATTGCTGAGCCCTTGGAATTTCCTGCTGTGCAGGCTGAGTATGCACAGGCCCTTGTTGCACAGGTGCAGCCACAGGCTTTTTTTTCCTGCATTCCGTTTCACTGTGGCCATATTGTTTACAGTGATTGCACAGAATTGGCTTCCAATCATAGTCCACTGCTTGTTCCACTATGTTTCCCCTCTCATTCTTGAAATGCACTTTCTCTGGGTACTCCTCTCCTATTTGCACTTCAATCAGAACTCTAGCATAGTGTATTCCCACCTTGAGCTCTGTATTTCTGTCTGCCATCATTGGCCTCCCAACTAGGCTCGAGATTTTGCTCAAACCCATTGCATTCCAATACTTGACACTGAGTCCAGGGAATTTAACCCATATTGGCACAGAGGTGAGCTCCTCTTGATCATAGTCTATGTTTTCTGACCATGGCCTAACAATCATTGGTTTGTTATCAAAATGGTACACCCCCTCTGGATGACAGCATCTCGTTGCTCCAAAGAATCAAATCTAGCCAATACTAGCCCATTTCTCAAACTTGCTATCTTGTTCATCCCTTTTTTCCCCCAGATTCTTCTTAGAAAACTACTAAGTACAGCGATTGGATGTTTAGAGCCCATCACATAGCAAACTACAGCTTTGTTCCAGTAATCTATTTCTGATTCGATGTCCATAAAATTTATTTCACCTACTGGTTTACCCTCATGCAGATTTGGTGCAACATAATCCAATTTAAATCCAGCATTTTTCAGTTTAGATATGTCAAATTTATCCCAAGCTGAAACCTTACCAGAATTTGTAGCCTCCTGTTGCTGTTCTTGCTCAGGTTCTTCTTCCTCCGATTCAGATGGGCTTTGCGATTTTGCCTTTTCCTTCATTTTTGAAAGCCACGAATTGATCTTTTCCTTAGCTAGTTCCATTTGCTGCACAGTTTCCGTTTGGACATCCGGAGTCATTATCTCTGACTCTATCTAGGTTTTCATGGTTTATGATGTTTTTTTGTTTTAGGTTTACATTTTTCGTGGGACATTGTTTATTTCCTGAATTTCCTGAATTTCCCGCATCATGAATCTGAGTTCCATTTCCTCTCTTAGTTTTTTCCTTCTTCCCCATTAGCACTCAGCGCTGTATCAATGGTGAACGCGTGCTGTAGAGGCCGAAGCAGAGAGACGTTTTTTTTTAGAGAGAGAAAAAACCCGATGCCAATTTGCGAATAGCGATGCGATGGGTGATATCTAAGTTCGGTAATCAAGGTGACCCTCCCGGGGCACCGGGGGTCCCCTAAGGCCATAATAGAGTCCCTGAAAAAATTTCGGGCGAAAACGGCAACGAGGCCCCGGGAATGCTCTAGGGGACGTATTCTGGGCCATTTTACGCAAAGTTTTCGACGTTAATATTTTCGGCCCATATCGCACGGAAGACCCCTATGGGACATGGGAGGCCCCTAGGTTCCGTTATTGGGTCCCTGATAGGCTTGTAACGACAGTTTTACGCAATGCCAATGTTTTGGCCGAAAAACGGGCGACATGGGTGATATCTGAGTTCGGGAATCAAGGTGACCCTCCCAGCGCACCGGGGGTCCCCTAGGGCCATAATCGAGTCCCTGAAAAATTTCGGGCGAAAACGGCAATCAAGCCCCAGGAATGCTCTAGGGGACGTGTTCTGGGCCATTTTACGCAAAGTTTTCGACTTTAATATTTTCGGCCCATATCGTACGAGATACCCCTATAGGACTTGGGAGGCCCTTAGGGTCAGTTATTGGGTCCCATATAGGCTTGTAAGGGCGGTTTTACGCGATGCCAATGTTTTGGACCAAAAACGGGCGACATGGTTGATATCTAAGTTCGGTAATGAAGGTGGCCCTCCCGGGGCACCGCGGGGTCCCTAGGGCCATAATAGAGTCCCCGAAAAAATTTCGGGCGAAAACGTCAACCAGGCCCCAGGAATGCTCTAGGGAACGTGTTCTGGGCCATTTTACGCAAAGTTTTCGACGTTAATATTTTCGGGCCATATCCTACGGAAGAACCCTATGGGACATGGGAGGCCCCTAGGGTCGGTTATTGGGTCCCTGATAGGCTTGTAACGGCAGTTTTACGCGATGCCAATGTTTTGGCCCAAAAACGGGCGACATGGGTGATATCTGAGTTCGGGAATCAAGGTGACCTCCCGGGGCACCGGGGGTCCCCTAGGGCCATAACAGAGTCCCTGAAAAATTTCGGGCGAAAACGGCAATGGGGCGCCGGGAATACTCTAGGGGACGTGTTCTAGGCCATTTTACGCAATGTTTTCGACGTTAATATTTTCGGCCTATATCGTACGGGAGACCCCTATGGGACATGGGAGGCCCCTAGGGTCGGTTATTGGGTCCCTGATAGGGTTGTAAGGGCGGTTTTACGTGATGCCATTGTTTTTTTCTTTTTTTGGTGCAAGTCAGAAATTGTATTATTACTAGCTGCAATGTAGCAAGACTACAGCCCATAGGCAATTTAGATCCAAGGCCACCTACTAGTAGGGTTCCTTTTTTCTATATCCCTTTACAACCATACAACCCTAGACCATAACTGGAGCCATACACTGCATCCAGTGGCTCATCCCAGCTGGTACAAAAAATACAGACATTCCTGACTTACAGCAAATACCAAAATACAAAACAATAATCTGTTACAATTTCTACAGAAAACTTAAAACATTTCCACACACATAAACCAACACAGAGTTAGTGCAGAGAACAGTTATACTCTTTCTATCCATCTTTTATCCTTGCTGTTGATCTTCCTCATCCTGCTGCATTGCTGTATTCTGATTCTGACTGTCTGCTGAATCTGCTGCATGGTCTGCATCACAGACAGACTGCTTCCCTCAAAATGTTGAATATTTCTGCTTCTCCATATCCAGTACACAGTTGCGGCAAGTCCTGCTACATACCCTTCTTTTCTGAAACTTGAGCACTTCTGCCTACTTATCCAGTTAAGCATGCCCTGGATTGTGTTTGCTCTTGCTGATATCTGTAACCAACCTCTCAGTTGATCCAGAACCCCTGTTGACACACTGCAGCTGAAGAAAAGGTGGTTATGGTCTTCTGGCTTTACTTTGCACAGGTTGCAAACAGCATCACCATTCAGGAACCCCATTTTCTGCATCCTGTCCTTTGTTAGCAGTCTCCCCTGTTGTGCTAGCCATAAGCAGAAGCTTTGTCTTCGCATGGTTATCCTTCCCCAAATCAGGTTAACATGTCTATACTTTGGCATAACCCCTGTTAGAACACTGTATCCTCTTGCAGCAGAATAACAACCATCAGGAGCTCCCTTCCAGACCCCTCTCACTGTATATTGATCCTGGAAATAGCTCTTGATTTTGTTGAGCTTATTCCAGTACCAACTGGTTCCCCATACAGGTGCATAATTCCAGAAATTGACTCCCTTCAAATAAACCCCATTTATCCATTTTACCCACAAGGTGTCTTTTTTTGTGGCTAAATCCCAAATATGCTTCCCATTTAAAGCTATATTAAACCATTTGCAATTCTTTATGTTTATGCCCCCATTTTTCCTAGGTCTGCATACCATATCTCATGCCACCAAGCTAGTCTTATGCTTCTGATCAGTGATGCCAATGTTTTGGCCCAAAAACGGGCGACATGGGTGATATCGGAGTTCAGGAATCAAGGTGACCGTCTCGGGGCACCGGGGGTCCCTTAGGGCCATAATAGAGTCCCCAAAAAAGTATCGGGCGAAAACGGCAAACAGGCCCCGGGAATGCTCTAGGGGACGTGTTCTTGGCCATTTTACGCAAAGTTTTCGACGTTAATATTTTCGGCCCATATCGTACGGGAGACCCCTATGGGACATGGGATGCCCCTAGGGTCGGTTATTGGGTCCCTAATGGGCTTGTAAGGGCCGTTTTACGCGATGCCAATGTTTTGGCGCAAAAACGGGCGACATGGGTGATATCTGAGTTCTGGAATCAAGGTGACCCTCCTGGGTACCGGGGGTCCCCTGGGGTCATAATAGAGCCCTCGAAAATATTTCGGGCGAAAACGGCAACCGGGCCCCGGGAATGCTGTAGAGACGTGTTCTGGGCCATTTTACGCAAAGTTTTCGACGTTATTATATTCGGCCCATATCGTACGGGAGACCCCTATGGGACATGGGAGGCCCGTAGGGTCGGTTAATGGGTCCCTGATAGGCTTGTAAGGGCGGTTTTACGCGATGCCAATATTTTGGCCAAAAATGGGCGACATGGGTGATATCTGAGTTCGGGAATCAAGGTGACCCTCCTGGGGCACCGGAGGTCCCCTAGGGCCATAATAGAGCCCTCGAAAAAATTTCGGGCGAAAACGGCAACTGGGCCCCGGGAATGCTATAAGGACGTATTTTGGGCCCCCGGACGCAATGTTTTCGACGTTAATATTTTCGCCCCATATCGTACGGGAGACCCATAGGCGACGTGGGAGGCCCCCATGATCGTTACTGGGTCCTTGATAGGCCTGTATGGTCGGGTTTTACGCGATGCCAATGCTTTGGCCCAACAACGGGCGACATGGGCGATATCGGAGTTCGGGTATTAGGATGACCCTCCCGCAGAGCCTAGGGTCCCCTAGGGTCATGATAGACCCCTAGGAGATGTTTGGGCAAAAATGACACCCGGGCCCCGGGAAGCCGAAAATCAAAGGAAATAATCCACGTTTTTTTGGCTTCCGAGATGCGCCGAACCGTAGGTGTATATTTTCACACCATGTCGCACTGGACATCCCTAAGGGATATGGGAAGCCCCCAGGGTTAGTTATTTTGTCCATGATAGGCCTGTAATTGCGTTTTTACGGGATGCCAATGTAAGGACCG
>CM076142.1:27920000-27962500 GCA_038025085.1 Tetragonia tetragonoides
ATCTGTTGCATAATCTGTGTTGCTGGTAGACTGCTCTTTTCAAAGCATATCAGATTTCTGGCTCTCCAAATCCAGTATGCAGTTGCTGCTATTCCAGCTGCATACACTTCCTTTCTGAATCTCGAGCATTTCTGTCTACTCATCCAGTTTAGTAGCCCCTGAATTGTGCTTCCTCTTGCAGAAATATGCACCCATGTCTGTACCTGTTTCATTATCTCTGTTGAAATACTGCAGCTAAAAAACAGATGGCCGTGACTTTCTGTCTCCTCTTTGCACAGGTAGCATATGGTGTCTCCATTAAGGAAGCCCATATTATGTAGCCTGTCTTTGGTCAGTAATCTCCCCATTTGTGCCAACCATAGACAGAAGCTGTGCCTAGGTACAGAAACTCTTCCCCATATCAGGACATAATGTCTGTATTTTGGCATATTTCCCATCAAAATTCTGTATCCACTAGCAACTGAGTACATTCCATTTTCAGTTTCCCTCCACACTCCTCTTGTTGAATAGTGCTCCTGGAAGTGACTTTTGATCTTGTTGAGCTTAGTCCAATACCAGCTGGCTCCCCATACAGGAGCATAATTCCAGAAATTACTTCCTTTCAAATATACTCCATTAATCCACTTCACCCACAATGTGTCCTTTTTTGTGGCTATATCCCAAATGTGCTTCCCATTTAGGGCTATATTAAACCATTTGCAATGTTTAATATTTATCCCCCCATTTCTCCTTGGTCTGCATACTACTTCCCAAGCCACCAGGCTAGTTTTGTGCTTGAGGTCAGTTCCCCCCCCCCAAAGAAACAATCTGCATTTTTTCTCTATGCTTTTTAGTACTCCAGCAGGCATAACAAATATGCTTGACCAGTAGACATGTATAGATAATAATACAGAATTTATTAGTTGTGCCCTTCCTGCATATGAGAGGTTCCTGGAAGCCCATGTGTGAAGTCTTTTTGTCATTTTATCCATCAAGCATTCACAATCCATTTTGCTCCATTTTGATGGGGATAGAGGGACACCTAGGTATTTCATTGGCAATGTACCCTCCTGAAACCCTAGCCATGCCAATGTTTTGGCCCAAAAACGGGCGACATGCGTGATATCTGAGTTCGGGAATCAAGGTGACTCTCCCGGGGCACCGGGGGTCCCCTACGGCCATAATAGAGTCCCCGAAAAAATTTCGGGCGAAAACAGCAATCGGGCACCGGGAATGCTCTAGGGGACGTGTTCTGGGCCATTTTACGCAAAGTTTTCGACGTTAATATTTTCGACCCATATCGTACGGGAGACCCCTATGGGACGTGGGAGGCCCCTAGGGTCGGTTATTGGGTCCCTGATAGACTTGTAAGGGCGGTTTTAAGCGATGCCAATGTTTTGGTCCAAAAACAGGCGACATGGGTGATATCTGAGTTCGGGAATCAAGGTGACCCCCCTGGGGCACCGGGGGTCCCCTAGGGCCATAATATTTTCGGATCATATCGTACGGGAGACCCCTATGGGACATGGGAGGCCCCTAGGGTCGGTTATTGTAACACCCCCGAATTTACAACGATTTCCTGGGAACTATTGACGTCGCTATCCACGACTCGACACCACTGATCCGTCACAAACCCAAGGGCGTTACTGCAACATTTATCACTAAGGAGTAAATGCTAAGTAGAAAGAAAAGACTAGGCATCAAAAGGAGCTTCTAAGGAACTAATAAATCTAAACAGTTATTATCAGAGTTGTCTATATAGTGAGCTAAAACCATTAATCATGTTTATTACAACTGACCTTCAAGGGCAAAACCAAATCTAATGAATAAATAAACCATAATCAATTCCCATGATCTAATCCAAACAGAAACAGTTCTATAAACTGACGCCAACTCTAACCTTCCAAGCTGCACGTATTCAATCAATCTAAACCTGCACCTTGGTTTACGTGACGGAAACAAAAATACAGAAGAAAAGAAAAGAAACAAAAGAGAAACAAAAATCAGATAAACTGAATAAACGTCATCTACCCAGTAAAACTGTTTCGCAAACCTTACCTGAGGTTTTAGAAGAATCATTGAAATTCATTTGCATACGCATATAAGCATATAATCAAGCATACGCATAACGACATTCTTTTATACACAATTCTTGTATAGTGATAAGACGAAATACTATACAGACAATCCGTCTTGATTAGAGAGATGTAAGAGAGCTTATAAAACAGCGATTACCCCTACTGTTTATCGAAGATACAATCACGCCATGGACTTAATGACTCTAGTGTGCACACTACCTGTAGTACAATTACACGAGCCTAGAGGACTTAATAAATGGGGAATGTTCCGTCCTAGACACACTGTGAGGTGCCCATAAGTAACTTGGGAATCACTCATCCCTTGAACTACACCATTAGGTGCAATCCCGATAGCTCGACTACTCCTAGGGATCCATTAGGAGTCTTACTCTCATTTAATTCAATTCACATAATTTGCATGGGTTGACATAGGTGGTACTACGAGACCACGACTTACTAATTCATTTCATGCTCTAGAGAATGAATACTAAATAACGAAGATAACGAAAATTCAATACGATGAGAATTAAACATGCTTTAATTCAATAACGACGATAATTCAATAATGAAGACAAGTAATGTCTACCCAAATTTCGGCAGCACTTCGGCAGGGTAACACGATATCCAAAAATTCCCAAATCATCAACGACATTCAATCCATAATAGATAGGTGCTCACTAGCATCAATAATACCCATACCAATTAGCACTTCTTTAATAACATAATAATACTAATAATTCACCATTCCACAATTGTCCAATAATCGTCACATGGACTAATTAATTCCCAAAACATGATAACATCGACATGCTAATTATAAATCATATTTACAGTGGTAAACATGCTTAAAAAATCTCATAATAACGACGATATAATTTAATCATGCTTTGCATATTAAATTCACAACAATTTCCCAATTAGCACATAACACATCAAAATAGTTTTGATGGGGCTTTGGAAGAAGGTAGCCATGAATGCTTACCACTAGTACGCTACCAACAATATGTATGCTCCAACCAATCAACGATAATCACGCTTGCTCGTTAGGTCCTAATTAAAAACAATTACCGAATCAGTATTTATTAAATATGAAAATACAAAAAGTAACAAAATCTCAGTCTGATATTTTTATTAAATTTCTTGATCTATTTCAACCAATCAAGGTATTTGAAAATCTGAATTCGGGTTCCGAACGAGTACAGAAAAATATAAACATTAAATCGAAAATACTGAAAATCAATTAAATAATTACGAAAAATATAAAAACGAAACCCTAACTTCTAAACTAGGTCTAGGTCACGGCTACCCATGCAAGGGGACCATGACCCGACCCATCATCACCATCACCACCCACTGGCCACCATGGCCGGTGGTGATGGTCGCCAGAGCGCCGGCGAAGGGAGGAGAGAGAAAACGCGAAAGAGAGAGAAAAGAGAATGCGAGAAGAGAAAGAGAGAGAGAGAGAGAGAGAGAGAGAGAGAGAGAGAGAGAGAGAGAGAGAGAGAGAGAGAGAGAGAGGCGGGGAGGGACGGCCACCCACCGGTCACTAGCTGGGCGTCGGCCCAGTTCCTGTGGTGGTCTGGTGACCAGCAGGTCGAGCGTTCTGTCGCGCGCAGGAGGGGACCCGCGGGGGAAGAAAAAGAGGAAAAGAAAGAGGAAGAGGGAGAGACGGGAGAGGGGGACGTTACCGGCGGTGAAGGAGGCCGGTGGTGGTTCTCCGGTGAGCAGCAAAGGGAGAGGAAGGCTCAGTGGAGAGAGAGAGAAGAGAGAGAGGCGGGTGAGAGGGAGAGAACGTGAGTTGGGAGAAGAGAGAGAGTGAATGCTTGAGGCTTTTGGTTCAGTTTGCAAAACTGATAAACTATCTCACCTTTTCCTTAAATAGGCCTTCAGTCAACCCAAGTCAAAGACTACTAGGTTTAGGAATTTAATTAATAGTTTTCTGAATTAAAAAGCTAATTAAAACCAATTAAAACTAATTAAAATTATATGAATAATTCTTATTCATATATAAAACATTTTAATTAAACTCCTCAAAATTAATAAATATAATTTATGAAAGTCCCATAATAATAATTAATATTATTATGGCTTTAGTTGGATAAATTGAATCCTTAAATGAATATGCGATTTAATCCCCGAAACTATTTATAAATCATTTATAAATCGATATAATAATTATAGAAAATATTGGGGTATCACATTCTAAAGAACATGAAGTAATCACTTCTCAAAAAAAAACGAGTTTATCATACGAAGGTATAAAATAATTTCTAGGACACTATCATATGTAAGATGAGCAAGTACGATCGTGATTCTAAGTTGAGTAACATGCACTATGAAATGCTTGAACATGCAATTCGTGCAAATCAATAAACAAAACAAAATTTCGAGGGGTGACATTCTACCCTCCTTAAAAGGAGTTTCGTCCCGAAACTCAAGTGGGACTAGTACCTTCTAGGAAGAGGTCTGGATATTTCTCGCGTATCATGGATTCAGCTTCCCATGTTGCTTCCTCTTGACCTTGTCGAGACCAAACGACTTTGACGATTGGAACAGTCTTTGTTTGAGTTGAACGCTCTTTGCGGTCCACTATCTTGATAGGACGCTCTTCATAAGTTAGACTTTCATCGAGGTCGATCGTTTCAGGTTGAACGACATGAGTTGGATCATGTACGTATCGCTTCAATTGAGAGACATGAAACTCACTATGGACTTTTGCAAGTTCCACAAGTAAAGCTAGTCTATAAGTAACCTCACCAATGCTTTCCAGGATCTCGTAAGGACCAATGTAACGAGGACTCAATTTCCCCTTATGACCAAAACGCATGACACCTTTGGTAGGAGATACTCGCAAAAGTACCTTGCTTCCCACCTCAAACTCTTCAGGTCTACGACCTCTATCAGCGTACGATTTCTGGCGATCTTGAGCACTACGCATCTTCGCTTGAATAACTTTGACCATATCGACGGTCTGCTGGATCATCTCAGGACCCAAAACTGCAGTTTTGCTAATATCGTTCCAACAAACGGGCGATCTACACTTTCTACCATACAATGCTTCATATGGTGCTCGATCAATGCTTGAGTGATAACTATTGTTGTAAGAAAACTCGATCAACGGGATACGTGTATCCCACGAGCCTTGATACTCGAGAGCACACGCTAGTAACATATCCTCCAATGTCTGAATCGTTCTTTCCGTCTGACCATCAGTCATAGGATGAAAAGCAGTACTGAACTTCAATTTGCTTCCAAAAGCTTCTTGCAATTTTTGCCAAAAGTGTGATAGAAACCTCGAGTCTCTATCTGAAATGATATCTTCTGGAACACCATGAAGTCTCATGACTTCCTTGACATAAGCATCCGCTAGCTTCTCCATTTTCCAAGTGTCATTCATTGGGATGAATCTCGCGACCTTCATTAGACGATCCACAACGACCCAAATGGCGTTGTTCTGCTTCTGTGTCAATGGTAAACCCATGACAAAGTCCATTGAAATCAAGTTCCATTTCCCACGTAGGAACTTCAAGCGATTGTATCATTCCACCCTGTCTCTTGTGTTCGATCTTGACCTTCTGACACGTTAGACACTTAGCAACGAACTCAGCGACATCTTGCTTCATACCTCTCCACCAAAACATTTGGCGAAGATCTTTGTAAAGCTTGTCTCCACCAGGATGTACAGAATAAGGTGTGTTGTGAGCTTCACCCAGAATCTGACTCTTGATTTCCGGGTCATTCGGTACACAGACGCGATCACGAAACCTCATTACACCATCTTGACCAATAGAAAAGTCCTCGGATCTACCCTCGTCCTTGTGGTGTAGAATCCGTTGAAGATCCTCAGCTGCACTTTGTTTACCCTTGATCTCGTCGAGCAAGGTTGGTCGAACTGACATATGCGCTCAGGTACATTGAATGTCACCTTTAAGCACAATCTCCACGTCTAGACTCTGTAAGTCACGAATGATCTCCTTCGGAAGTACTAAAGCAATGTTCAACGAGTGACGAGTCTTTCTACTCAAAGCGTCAGCTACCACGTTAGCTTTCCCTTCATGATACTGAATATCGATGTCGTACTCCGTCAATAACTCTAGCCATCTTCTTTGTCGCATATTCAATTCCTTTTGCGTGAATATGTACTTCAAGCTCTTGTGATCCATAAACATCTTGACAGCAGAACCATAAAGATAATGTCTCCAAATCTTCAAGGCAAACATTACAGCAGTGAGCTCTAAATCGTGAGTAGGGTAGTAATCTTCGTGCTTCTTCAGTTGTCTTGAGGCATAAGCCACTACCTTACCATGTTGCATCAAAACACAACCTAATCCATGCTTAGACGCGTCACTATAGACTACCATGTCCACCCAAAGTCCTCGGTAGCAAGCAGCTCAGTTCCTACATCGCTCCACCACTTATTGGCCTCACCCTTCAGGTAGTATGTGGCGGTGTTGACCTTTGTGTTGTCGGGCCTACTAGTCGCCCTAAACAGCTTTTCGAACTCAATAATCTAGTTCTCAAGCTTGGTGGGGTCGGAGCCACCCTCAAACATCGGAGGTTTGAGTGCATCAAAATCCCTAAAGTTGCGCGTGTCAGGGTTCTGCACATTGCGATCTTGATCTTGGTGCTCTAATTGGCACGTGATATGCTCCACGACATTGGTAAGACCTACCTCTAGACTCGCTAGTCGGTCTTGAGTTTCCATTATAATAAATCTGAGACATACAAGAGCAATGGTTGATCACCATTTCAGCAAAGTTGGTACGTTCGACCCAATTTAAGGTCTAATTGAGAGATATAGGTTATAATTGAAACCAATCTCTTGACATTTAGCAAATAGCATATAAGTTCCAATGATCGACCTTACATTGTAAGTCTAAGCAACATACTTGCTTTGAATGTTCTCAGTTGTCATGCATAATAGTTCGATATGCTATAACAAAGTAGACACATTGGTCTCACACGAGTGATAAGCAATAACGTTCACATTTCACACATCGAGGCTCCATACTATTTAGTAGGGCAATAACAATGACATTTGACTGCATACAATACATGCTTAGCCTTTGGCTCACTTTAATATGATCATACTCAATGAAAATTTCGCCATAATTCCGACATGGATTTCCTATCATGTCTAGGCAATACGAGATAGCATTACGAAGCTATGAGTCAGCCATGCAATTATGTGATAAAACGATCATATAAAACAAATACTCAACGATATCATATAATCAAATGAAGTAGTCTTGCAACGAGAC
Source organism: Tetragonia tetragonoides (assembly GCA_038025085.1). Classification (NCBI taxonomy): domain Eukaryota; kingdom Viridiplantae; phylum Streptophyta; class Magnoliopsida; order Caryophyllales; family Aizoaceae; genus Tetragonia; species Tetragonia tetragonoides. Next base: position 27,927,319 of record CM076142.1, read on the forward strand.
AAGTTGCAAGTAAATAATAGTCAAAATATTCGTTGCCTATGCAGCTACACCAATTATCATAATTTGATCACGCAGGGCCATCACAATAATCTAAAAGTTCAATAAAACTCAAGTAAAACTACTAAATCAATCATCTGGTTCTACTTGACACTAGCACGCATCTTCTTGGCACTAGGGGACTCATCATGATCGTCCTTCTTTCGAGGCTTCACCTCCTTGCAGGGCGTGTACGGATAGGCATAACCACCTAACTTTTGAGGCATGAAACGCTTCCTAAAGTCGTCAGCGTGTTTGCGCTTCTTTGTCCAGCAAGTCTCGCACATGTCCTTTGGAGCAGGACTAACACGCGGTTGACCTTCCATTCGAACTCGGACAGGCATAACTCAGCTGCAACGCCTTTAAAGCAGAGAAACCATCTCGTGCCTTCACCATACTTCTTCTCGTGAAGATGACCACTCTTGGAGACCACGTCGTCGTACTTCTCCTTGACTCCCATCCAAGGATGGATGTTAGGTAGACCAGCCAGCAATAGCTCTACCCATAAGCCTTCATGTAGCCTCGTGCGATTCTCGTACTGATAACGCTCGATCGAAGTAAAAGCACGTCGTATGTAGATACGTATATCCTCGAGCTGAGGATCAGTAGCAAAGAATGGCTCCACAGGAGGAGACCAATCCGCAGCAGGAGTAGGTGCAGTAGTAGGTACAGGAATAGGTGCAGCAGTAGGTGCAATGTTGTTGTCGCTCTCAACACCAATATCCTCCAATTCCGGCATATCATCATCCTCATCCGGTGCAGTATGCTCGGAGGGATCTTCATCTTCATCCACATATGCAGCAGGTGCAGCAACTGGAGCAGCAACAGGCGCGTGTACAGGCGCGGGAATCGGTGCGAGAATCGGCGCGGCTATGGGTGCGGGATGCGCGGCCTCGGCGCGCGCGACCATCATGCGCGCGGCGCGGTCTTGCGTGGGTCTGCGGCGTACATTTGCGTTGTTTCCCGTCGATTCACTATCCGATGCAGCAACATACGCGGCAGGAGGTGCACGATGGGCTATGGCGTGTGCCCCTGGGTGTGCAGTCGTCATTCTAGCGGTCTTTCTTGGCCTTACCATCTACAGGTAGACAATCAAACAATGAGAACATTATAAATCACAAGCAAAGTGATTTCAAGTAATTCCTATCTTCTAGGACTACTACGCTCAACGGCTTTAATTATATTTTATTTTTCCCTAAAATGAAAGTAATCTTTATGAATTCATTTATTAATCCTAAGCAACCTTTTTAAACCTAGGGCTCTGATACCATTTTTAACACCCCCGAATTTACAACGATTTTCTGGGAACTATCGACATCGCTATCCACGAGTCGACACCACTGAACCGTCACAAACCGAAGGGCGTTACTGCAACATTTATCACTAAGGAGTAAATGCTAAGCAGAAAGAAAAGACAAGGCATCAAAAGGAGCTTCTAAGGAACTAATAAATCTAAACAGTTATTATCAGAGTTGTCTATATAGTGAGCTAAAACCATTAATCAAGTTTATTACAACTGGCCTTCAAGGGGAAAACCAAATCCAATGAATAAATAAACCATAATCAATTCCCACGATCTAATCCAAACAGAAATAGTTCTATAAACTGACGCCAACTCTAACCTTCCAAGCTGTACATCCTCAATCAATCTAAACCTGCACTTTGGTTTCCGTGACGGAAACAAAAATACAGAAGAAAAGAAAAGAAACAAAAGAGAAACAAAAATCAGATAAACTGAATAAACGTCATCCGTACCCAGTAAAAACATTTCGCAAACCTTACCTGAGTAGAAGAATCATTGAAATTCATTTGCATACGCACATAAGCATATAATCAAGCATACGCATAACGACATTCTTGTATACACAATTTTTGTATAGTGATCATACGAAATACGATACAGACAATCCGTCTTGATTAGAGAGATGTAAGAGAGCTCATTAAAACAATGATTACCCATACTGTTTATCGAAGATACAATCACGCCATAGACTTAATGACTCTAGTGTGCACACTACCTCTAGTACAATTACACGAGCCTAGAGGACTTAATAAATGTGGAATGATCCGTCCCAGACACACTGCGAGGTGCCCATAAGTAACTTGGGAATCACTCATCCCATGAACTACACCATTAGGTGCAATCCCGATAGCTCGACTACTCCTAGGGATCCATTATGAGTCTTACTCTCATTTAATTCAATTCACATAATTTGCATGGGTTGACATAGGTGGTACTACGAGACCACGACTTACTAATTAATTTCATGCTCTAGAAAATGAATAGTAAATAACGACGATAACGATAATTCAATACGATGAGAATTAAACATGCTTTAATTCAATAACGACGATAATTCAATAATGAAGACAAGTAATGTCTACCCAAATTTCGGCAGCACATCGGCAGGGTAACACGATATCCAAAAATTCCCAAATCATCAACGACATTCAATCCATAATAGATAGGTGCTCACTAGCGCTCAATAATACCCATACCATTTAGCACTTATTTAATAACATAATAATACTAATAATTCACCATTCAACAATTGTCCAATAATCGTCACATGGACTAATTAATTCCCAAAACATGATAACATCGACATGCTAATTATAAATCATATTTACAGTGGTAAACATGCTTAAGAAATCTCATAATAACGACGATATAATTTAATCATGCTTTGCATATAAATTCACAACAATTTTCCAATTAGCACATAACACATCAAAATAGTTTTGATGGGGCTTTGGAAGAAGGCAGGCATGAACGCTTACCACTAATACGCTACCAACAGTAAGTATGCTCCAACCAATTAACGATAAGCACGCTTTCTCGTTAGGTCCTAATTAAAAACAATTACCGAATCAGTATTTATTAAATATGAAAATACAAACAGTAATGAAATCTCAGTCTGATATATTTATTAAATTTCTTGATTTATTTCAACCAATATAGGCTTTTGAAAATTCGAATTCGGGTTCCGAACAAGTACCGAAAAATATAATCATTAAATAGAAAATACTGAAAATCAATTAAATAATTACGAAAAATATAAAAACGAAACCCTAACTTCCAAATTAGGTCTGGGTCACGGGTAACCATGCAAGGGGACCATGACCCGACCCATCATCACCATCACCACCCACTAGCCACCATGGCCGATGGTGATGGTAGCCGGAGCGCCAGCGAAGGGAGGAGAGAGAAAACGCGAAAGAGAGAGAAAAGAGAGTGCGAAGAGAGAAAGAGAGAAAGAAAGAGAGAGAGAGAGAGAGAGAGGGGGAGGGACGGCAACCCACCGGTCACCACCTGGGCGTCGGCCCCAGTAGGAGTGGACCCGCGGGGGAAGAAAAAGAGGAAAAGAAAGAGGAAGAGGGAGAGAAGGGAGAGGGGGACGTTACCGGCGGTGAAGGAGGCCGGTGGTGGTTCTCCGGTGAGCAGCAAAGGGAGAGGGAGGCTCGGTGGAGAGAGAGGCCGGTGAGAGGGAAAGAACGTGAGTTGGGAGAAGAGAGAGAGTGAATGCTTGAGGCTTTTGGTTCAGTTTGCAAAACTGATGAACTGTCTCACCTTTTCCTTATATAGGCCTTCAGTCAACCCAAGTCAAAGACTACTAGGTTTAGGAATTTAATTAATAATTTTCTGAATTAAAAGGCTAATTAAAACCAATTAAAACTAATTAAAATTATATGTATAATTCTTATTCATATATAAAACATTTTAATTAAACTCCTCAAAATTAATAAATATAATTTATGAATGTCCCATAATAATAATTAATATTATTATGGCTTTAGTTGGATAAATTGAATCCTTAAATGAATATACGATTTAATCTCCGAAACTATTTATAAATCATTTATAAATCGATATAATAATTATAGAAAATATTGGGGTATCATAGTTATTGGGTCCCTGATAGGCTTGTAAGGGCGGTTTTACGCGATGCTAATGTTTTTTTTGGTGCAAGTCAGAAATTGTATTATTGCTCTCTGTAATGTAACAAGATTACAGTCCTTAGGCAATGCAGATCCAAGGCCACCTACTAGGTAGGGTTCCTTTTTGCTGCATCCCTCTAATACCTTACAACCCTTCAATCTGGTGCAACTCACTACAGGCAGTGGTTCACCATCTCTGTAAACATTACACTTTGCAAAAATTCTTCCTCACCATCTCTGTAAACATTACAATTTGCAAAAATTATTTCTGACTTACATCAAAATACAAAAACATAAATAGCTAAAGATATTACAATTCCTTCTAGCTTTTCAACTCTGCTTGGATCTGTTATATTTTTTCATTCTGCCTTGCTTCTTCAACCTGTTGCTGATTACCTGCTGAAACCTGCTGCCTGAGTTCCTGCACTGCTGCCTATTCCTTGCATTTGTTCTGCGTTAGATTCTCTCTGTATAAATCTGCTTCTGTATCCTTCCTGGAGCCTGCTGTCCTTTTTTCCTGCTGGATTCTTCTACCTGGATTGCAGCCTATCTTCTGCAGTCTGCTACTGGTTCCTTCCTGAAGTCTCTGCTGCAGCCTGCTGTAAGCTGCTCTCCTGTGTGCAGTGCTTCTGTATTTCTTCCATTTTCCTGATTCAGGCTCACAGTTGCCTTATCCATCTTTTATCCTTGCTTTTTAGCTTCCTATTGCTGCTGCACTGTTGGATTCTGACTCTGATTGCTTGCTGTATCTGTTGCATAATCTGTGTTGCTGGTAGACTGCTCTTTTCAAAGCATATCAGATTTCTGGCTCTCCAAATCCAGTATGCAGTTGCTGCTATTCCAGCTGCATACACTTCCTTTCTGAATCTCGAGCATTTCTGTCTACTCATCCAGTTTAGTAGCCCCTGAATTGTGCTTCCTCTTGCAGAAATATGCACCCATGTCTGTACCTGTTTCATTATCTCTGTTGAAATACTGCAGCTAAAAAACAGATGGCTGTGACTTTCTGTCTCCTCTTTGCACAGGTAGCATATGGTGTCTCCATTAAGGAAGCCCATATTATGTAGCCTGTCTTTGGTCAGTAATCTCCCCATTTGTGCCAACCATAGACAGAAGCTGTGCCTAGGTACAGAAACTCTTCCCCATATCAGGACATAATGTCTGTATTTTGGCATATTTCCCATCAAAATTCTGTATCCACTAGCAACTGAGTACATTCCATTTTCAGTTTCCCTCCACACTCCTCTTGTTGAATAGTGCTCCTGGAAGTGACTTTTGATCTTGTTGAGCTTAGTCCAATACCAGCTGGCTCCCCATACAGGAGCATAATTCCAGAAATTACTTCCTTTCAAATATACTCCATTAATCCACTTCACCCACAATGTGTCCTTTTTTGTGGCTATATCCCAAATGTGCTTCCCATTTAGGGCTATATTAAACCATTTGCAATGTTTAATATTTATCCCCCCATTTCTCCTTGGTCTGCATACTACTTCCCAAGCCACCAGGCTAGTTTTGTGCTTGAGGTCAGTTCCCCCCCCAAAGAAACAATCTGCATTTTTTCTCTATGCTTTTTAGTACTCCAGCAGGCATAACAAATATGCTTGACCAGTAGACATGTATAGATAATAATACAGAATTTATTAGTTGTGCCCTTCCTGCATATGAGAGGTTCCTGGAAGCCCATGTGTGAAGTCTTTTTGTCATTTTATCCATCAAGCATTCACAATCCATTTTGCTCCATTTTGATGGGGATAGAGGGACACCTAGGTATTTCATTGGCAATGTACCCTCCTGAAACCCTGAGAGGCTCACCAGCACCCTTTTCTCTTGTTCACTAACCCCTGCCACATAAATGCTTGACTTTTCCTGGTTTGCACATAAACCAGTGGCTTGTGAGAAGTAATTCAGGCACTCCATTAGGATATTCACAGAGTCAGGTGTAGCTTTGCAGAAACACATCAAGTCATCTGCAAAGCATAGATGACTTAGTGCAAGTTCTTTGCACATGGGGTGCCAGTTGAAGCTGTTGTCCATGCAAGCTATCTTCAAGGTTCTTGACAGGTATTCCATCACTAGCACAAAAATTAGTGGAGAAATTGGGTCTCCTTGTCTAATGCCACGCTTTGCAGTGAAATATCCATGGGCTTCCCCATTCAGGTTGATGCTGAAGCTTGCTGTTTGCACACATTCTAGTATCCACCCACTAAATTTCAATGGGAATCCATATCCTTGCATCATTTCCTTGATAAAACCCCAGTGTACTGTGTCATAGGCTTTCCTGAGGTCAATCTTCATCAGGCATCTTGAGGAGGATTGTTTTCTGTTATAGTGCTTGATTAGATCCTGACAAATCATAATGTTGTGGACTATGGATCTTTGTGCCACAAAAGCTCCCTGGTTTACAGAAATTAGTTCTGGTAGTACTCTTGCCAGTCTTCCACATAGGATCTTGGAGATGCACTTGTAGATGGTGTTGCAACAGGCTATGGGTCTGTAATCAGAAGCCTTTTCAGGATTTGATATTTTCTGCACAAGACATAAGTTAGTTGCATTCACTTCTTTTAGCATTTTGGAAGACTCAAAAAAATCAATAATGGCCTCTGTCACTTCCTGCCCCACTGTTTGCCATGCTTCTTTGAAAAACCCTGATCCAAATCCATCAGGGCCTGGGCTCTTATTACAGTCAATTTCAAACATAGCTCTCTTTACTTCTTCAGCAGTCATAGGGGCAATCAGAGACATCTGTTGGTGTATGTCTAGTCTGTGTCCTGCTGAGAAGAAGCTGCTTTCTGCTGAAGTGGCTCTGATTCCAGCAACTCCTAGCATTCCTCTGTAGAATTCCACAAATTCCTTCACAATCTGGTTCTTTTCCTCTAGCAAGGTACCTTCCTGTGTCTTAATGGAGTGTACTCTGTGCTGCTGCCTTTTTTGCTTCGTAAGTGCATGGAAAAATTGAGTGTTTCCATCCCCTAGTTGAATCCATTTTGCCTTGCTCTTTTGTTGTAGGAAGTTCTCTGCTGCCATATTCAGATCATTATATCTCTTCCTTGCTTGCACTTCCTCTTGCTGTATGGTCTCATTTAGAGGGTCCTGGTTTGCTGTATTCTGTGATTGATTCATAATATTCCTAGCTATCTCAGCTTGCTTTAGTATCCCACTGAAATCATCCCTATTTAGCTTTTTCAGCACTCCTCTCACATTTTTCAGTTTCTGGTACACTCTGAACATTTTTGTGCCTTGTGTTCTGATGTTCCAAGCTTGCTGCACCTTAGCTTGAAAATCAGAGTGGAGGCTCCACATGTTGAAATATTTAAAGGGGTTGTTTCTATTTTTTGTGGGCTCTCTGTGCATAGTTAAACAAATTGGGGAATGATCAGACACATCCTCTGTATGGAATTTAAGATCACATTGATCAAATTCCTGAATCCAAAGGCTGTTGGCAAAAACCCAATCTATTTTAGAATAAACTCTCCCTCCCCTTTCATGCTTATTGTTCCAAGTAAATTCACACCCAGTCCAGCTCAATTCTGTTAGTTTACAGTCCTCTAAACAGTCCTTGAAGTCCTGTACTTCAGAATATGTGACTGGGGCGCCTCCTTGCCTATTACCAGGTGTTAATACATTATTGAAGTCCCCCCCAACAATCCATGGTACGTTGCAGTTCAGTGCATAGTCAGAAAGGTCCTGCCACAGTTGCTTTCTTTCCTCTTTTTCATTCAGCCCATACACAAAACTCACCACAAACTCTTTTTTTTTCACTATATTAAAAACTTTGCAAGTCATCATTTGCACAGATGAAAATAACACATTAACATGGAAATAATTTGGTAACCATCTAATCCAGATTCTACCTAATCTATGATTATTATGGTTGCTAATTGATTCCCACTCTGGCATGAAATTTCTCTTGCATTTTGCTAAATTAATTTCCCTAATTTTAGTTTCTAACAGAACCACCATGCCACAATTATTTTTTTTGCAGAAAAAACTCACATCTTTCTGTTTATTAGGGCCATTTAGGCCTCTCACATTCCATATAAGGATCCTATCCATGACTATTAGTCAAGATAGGAGACTTACCATGTGTTGGCACCATCTCAGGAAGCATATCCTCCTTTGATACATGTTCTGCTGTTTCCCCTTGAGTTTTCTGCTCTTCCTGCTCTTCTTTATCTTGCAGTACTTCAAATGAGTTCAGTGTCTGGGTTTGTTGGTGTTGTTGCCTGTACACCCCTCTCCCTGCTCTCTGCCCCTTCCCTGTAATTCCTGCTCTTCCTCTTCCTCTCCCTGCATTCTGCCATTGCATTGTTCTAGGGTTTGCTTGTGTTGGAGGCCTATTCTGCACAGGCACAGATTGTGCCACAGGAGCTGCAGCAGCAATCTTCCTCCTGCAGTCAATTTCTCCATGCCCATGCTGCTTACAGTGGCTACAAATGCTTGGTTTCCAATCATATTCTACCTCCTGTTCCACAATGTTCCCTTTTTCATTCTTGAAATTAACTTTCTCAGGGTACTCATCTCCAATTTTCACTTCAATTAACACCCTTGCAAACTGAATTCCTACTTTTAGCTCAGTGTTCTTATCGGCCATCATTGGCCTACCCACAAGGCTAGCAATTTTGCTTAACCCCTTAGCATTCCAATACTTCACATTTAATCCTGGGAATTTCACCCAAATAGGCACTGAGGTTAATTCTTCCTTATCATAATCCACATTTTCAGACCAAGGTCTGATTATCATAGGCTTGTTGTCAAAATGGTACACTCCTTCCTGAATTACAGCATCTCTCTGTTCAAGTGTATCAAATCGAACCAGCACCAGACCATTTTTCATCATGGCTATTTTGTTCATCCCTTTTTTTGCCCAAATTCGCCTCAGAAAACCACTAAATACTGTAATTGGTGGTCGAGCTCCCATGACATAACAGACTACAGCTTTATTCCAGTAATTTATTTCAGATTCAATGTCACTAGGATTAATTTCCCCTACTGGAATTCCATCATGCATAGCAGGTTCAATAAATTCAAGTTTAAAACCGGCATTTCTAAGCTTAGTTATGTCGAATTTATCACAGGCAGAGACCTTACCAATATCCGTGTTGTTTTGCTGAGTAGTTTGTTCTGGTTCGTCTTCTTCATTCTCAGATGAGGTATGAGTGCTCGCTTTCTCCTTCATTTTCGATAACCAGGTATTAATCTGCTCTCTAGCTAATTCCAATTTGTGTACAGTTTGTGTTTGAATTTCCGGTGTCAACACCTCTGGCGCTTCCAATTCATCTCTTAAATTGCGAACAACCCGACCTAGGTTTTCGCAGTTCATGCTCAAGCTTTGCTTTTGGTTCACAGTTTTGGTCGGACCTGGTGGGACTGAGTTTTCAACATTATCGCCTTGCTTTTCTGCTGCTCGCTTTGTCTTTTCTTTCTTCCCCATGGACTCACAGCTTCATCAATGGATGCGCGGTGGAGAGGAGAGAGGAGAGAGCATTTTAGAGAGAGAAAAGCTGCGATGCCAATGTTCCGCGCGATGCCAATATTTTGGCCCAAAAATGGGCGACATGGGTGATATTTGAGTTCAGGAATCAAGGTGACCCTCCCGAGGCACCGACGGTCTCCTAAGGCCATAATAGAGTCCCCGAAAAATTTCGGGCGAAAACGGCAACCAGGCCCCGGGAATGCTCTAGGGGGCGTGTTCTGGGCCATTCTACGCAAAGTTTTCGACGTTAATATTTTCGGCCCATATCGTACGGGAGACCCCTATGGGACATGGGAGGCCCCTAGGGTCGGTGATTGGGTTCCTGATATGCTTGTAAGGGCGGTTTTACGCAATGCCAATGTTTTGGCCCAAAAACGGGCGACATGGGTGATATCTGAGTTCGGGAATCAAGGTGACCCTGCCTGGGCACCGGGGGTCCCCTAGGGCCATAATAGAGTCCCCGAAAAATTTTTGGGCGAAAACGGCAACCGGGTCCCGGGAATGCTCTAGGGGACGTGTTTGGGCCATTTTACGCAAAGTTTTCTATGTTAATATTTTCGGCCTATATCGTACGTGAGACCCCTATTAGAGTCGGTTATTGGGTCCCTGATAGGCTTGTAAGGGCCACGCGATGCCAATGTTTTGTCCCAAAAATGGGCGACATGGGTGATATCTGAGTTCGGGAATCAATGTGCTCCTCCCGGGGCACCAGGGGTCCCCTAGGGCCATAATAGAGCCCGTGAAAAATTTTCGGGGGAAAATGGCAACCGGGCCTGGGGAATGCTCTAGGGGACGTGTTCTAGGCCATTTTACGCAACGTTTTCGAGGATAATATTTTCGGCCCATATCGTACGGGAGACCCCTATGGGACGTGGGAGGCCCGTAGGGTCGTTTTTGAGTCCCCGATAGGCTTGTAAGGGCTGTTTTATGCGATGCCAATGTTTTTTTGGTGCAAGTCAGAAATTGTATTATTGCTCACTGTAATGTAACAAGATTACAATCCTTAGGCAATGGAGATCCAAGGCCACCTACTAGGTAGGATTCCTTTTTGCTACATCCCTCTACTACCTTACAATCCTTCAATCTGGTGCAACTCACTACAGGCAGTGGTTCACCATCTCTGTAAACATTATACTTTGCACAAATTATTTCTCACCCTCTCTGTAAACATTACAATTTGCAAAAATTATTTCTAACTTGCAGCAAAATACAAAAACATAAATAGCTAAAAATATTACAACTTCTTCTAGTTTTTCACCTCTGCTTGGATCTGTTTCATCCCTCATTCTGCCTTGCTTCTTCAGCCTGCTGCGGATTACACTTCTAACTTTGTGATCTTCTGATTTCTGTAACAACCCTTGTTCTGCCTTTCTGCAGCACACTGTGTACTTGTCTTCTGCTAGATCCTGCTGCCTGGTTAACAGCCCAGGTTCTGCCTCCTACTATTGCTCCCCTGCTGGACTCTGCTATAGTCTCCTGCACTAGGTAGGGTTCCTCTTCCTCTGCATCCCTGTTTTCCTTACAACCCTGCATTCCTGGGGCACTCATTACAAGCAGTGGTTCCCCATATCTGAATACAGATACAAAATACAAAAAACATTCCTGTCTTACAACAAAAAACAAAACATAATAATCTAAAATTATTGCAGCATTTCTATCCTTGTTTTCCAATCAATCTGCTTCTTCCTGCAGTTGTTACCTGCAGTTGCGAATTCCTGTTGCTTTGGTTGTTCAGACTCTTCATCCTCATCTTCAGACGCGAACTGGGTTCGTGCTTTGTCCTTCATTCTAGACAGCCAGGAATCAATTTTTTCCTGCGCTAATTTCATTTTTTCCATTGTTTTTGTTTGCGCATCAGGTGTCATCACATCTGAATCCTCCAATTCTTCTGTTAAATTTCACATAACAAGACCTAGGTTTTCTAGGTTTTCGCTTGTTCTTTGTGTTTGAGACAGGTTTTTTGTGCACAAGATGGAGCTTCTCCCTCATCCCCGTCTTGACTCCCTTTTTTTTGCGCATCAGGTTTCCCTTTTTTTGCTTTCCCGTTCTTCCCCATTTGAACTCAGTGCTTTGTTAATGGCTAACAGGCGCTGTCGAGGAGAGAGGAGAGAGCATTTTAGAGAGAGAAAGTCTGATGGGGGATCGCGATGCCAATGTTTTTGCCCAAAAACGGGCGACATGGGTGATATCGGAGTTCGGGAATCAAGGTGACCGTCCCGGGTCACTAGGTGTCCCCTAGGGCCATAATAGAGTCCCCGAATAAATTTCGGGCGAAAATGACAACCGGGCCCCGGGAACGCTCTAGGGACGTGTTCTGGGCCATTTTTCGATGTTAATATTTTCGAACCATATCGTACGAGAGACCCCTATGGGACTTTGGAGGCCCATAGGGTCAGTTATTGGGTCCATGATAGGCTTGTAAGGGCGGTTTTACGCGATGCCAATGTTTTCGCCCAAAAACGGGCTACATGGGTGATATCTGAGTTCGGGAATCACGGCGATCCTCCTGGGTACCGGGGGTCCCCTAAGGCCATAATAGAGGCCTCGAAAAAATTTTGGGCGAAAACGGCAACCTGGCCCGGGGAATGCTTTAGGGACGTGTTTTGGGCCATTTTTCGCAAAGTTTTCGACGTTAATATTTTCGGCCCATATCGTACGGGAGACCCCTATGGGACATGGGAGGCCCCTAGGGTCGGTTATTGGGTCCCTGATAGGCTTGTAAGGGCTATTTTTCGCGATGCCAATGTTTTGTCCCAAAAACGGGCGACGTGGGTGATATCTGATTTCGGGAATCAAGGTGACCCTGCCGGGGCACCGGGGGTCCCCTAGGGCCATAATAGAGTCCCCGAAAAATTTTCGGGCGAAAACGGCAACCTGGTCCCGAGAATGCTCTAGGGGACGTTTTTGCGCCATTTTACGCAAAGTTTTCGACGTTAATATTTTCGGCCTATATCGTACGGGAGACCCCTATTAGGGTCGGTTATTGGGTCTCTGATAGGCTTGTAAGGGCCACGCGATGCCAATGTTTTGTCCCAAAAATGGGCGACATGGGTGATATCTGAGTTCGGGAATCAATGTGCCCCTCCCGGGGCACCAGGGGTCCCCTAGGGCCATAATAGAGCCCCCGAAAAACTTTCGGGGGAAAATGGCAACCGGGCCCGGGGAATGCTCTAGGGGACGTGTTCTACGCCATTTTACGCAATGTTTTGAATGATAATACTTTTGGCCCATATCGTACGGGAGACCTCTATGGGACGTGGGAGGCCCCTAGGGTCGGTTTTTGGGTCCCTGATAAGCTTGTGAGGGCGGTTTTACGCGATGCCAATGTTTTGGCCCAAAAACGGGCGACATGGGTGATATCGGAGTTCGGGAATCAAGGTGACCGTCCCGGGGCACTGGGTGTCCCCTAGGGCCATAATAGAGTCCCCGAATAAATTTCGGGCGAAAACGACAACCGGGCCCCGGAAATGCTCTAGGGACGTGTTCTGGGCCATTTTACGCAATGTTTTCGACGTTAATATTTCCGGCCCATAGGAGACCCCTATGGGACAAGGGAGGCCCCTAGGGTCGGTTGTTGGGTCCCTGATAGGCTTGTAAGGGCGGTTTTACGCGATGCCAATGTTTTGGCCCAAAAACGTGCGACATGGGTGATATCTGAGTTCGGGAATCAAGGTGACCCTCCTGGGTACCAGGGATCCCCTAGGCCCATAATAGAGGCCTCAAAAAAATTTTGGGCAAAAACGGCAACCTGGCCCCGGGAATGCTTTAGGGACGTGTTCTGGGCCATTTTTCGCAAAGTTTTCGACGTTAATGTTTTCGGACCATATCGTACGGGAGACCCCTATGGGACATGGGAGGCCCCTAGGGTCGGTTATTGGGTCCCTGATAGGCTTGTAAGGGTTGTTTATCGCGATGCCAATGTTTTGGCCCAAAAACGGGCGACAAGGGTGATATCTGAGTTCGGGAATCAAGGTGACCCTCCCGAGGCACCCGCGGTCTCCTAGGGCCATAATAGAGTCCCCGAAAAAATTTTGGGCGAAAACGGCAATCGGGCCTCGGGAATGCTCTAGGGGACGTGTTTTGGGCCATTTTACGCAATGTTTTCGACGTTAATATTTTCGGCCCATTTCGTACGGGAGACCCCTATGGGACATGGGAGGCCCATAGGGTCGGTTATTGGGTCCATGATAGGCATGTAAGGGCGGTTTTACGCGATGCAAATGTTTTGGCCCAAAAACGGGCTACATGGGTGATAATTGAGTTCGGGAATCAAGGTGATCCTCCTGGGGCACCGGGGGTCTCCTAGGGCCATAATAGAGCCCCCAAGAAAATTTCGGGCGAAAAAGGCAACGGGCCCCGGGAATGCTTTGGGGATGTGTTCTGGGCCATTTTACGCAAAGTTTTCGACGTTAATATTTTCGGCCCATATCGTACAGGAGACCCCTATGGGACATGGGAGGCCCCCAGGGTCGGTTATTGGGTCCCTGATAGGGTTGTAAGGGTGGTTTTACGCGATGCCAATGTTTTGGGCCAAAAACGGGCGACATGGATGATATCTGAGTTCGGGAATCAAGGTGACCCTCCCGGGGCACCGGGGGCCCCCAGGGCCATAATAGAGTCCCCGAAAAAATTTTGGGCGAAAACGGCAACCAAGGCCTGGAAATGCTTTGGGGACGTGTTCTAGGCCATTTTACGAAAAGTTTTCGACGTTAATATTTTCGGCCCATATCGTACGGGAGACCCCTATGGGACATGGGAGGCCCCTAGGGTCGGTTATTGGGTCCCTGATAGGCTTGTAAGGGCTGTTTTTCGCGATGCCAATGTTTTGGCCCAAAACCGGGCGACAAGGGTCATATCTGAGTTCGGGAATCAAGGTGACTGTCCCGAGGCACCAGCGGTCTCCTAGGGCCATAATAGAGTCCCCGAAAAAATTTCGGGCGAAAACGGCAACGGGCCCCGGGAATGCTCAGGGGATGTGTTCTGGGCCATTTTACGCCAAGTTTTCGACGTTAATATTTTCGGCCCATATCGTATAGGAGACCCCTATGGGACATGGGAAGCCCTTAGGGTCGGTTATTGGGTCCCTGATAGGGTTGTAAGGGCGGTTTTACGCGATGCCAATGTGTTGGCCCAAATTGGGCGACATGGGTGATATCTGAGTTCGGTAATCAAGGTGACCCTCCTGGGGCACCGGGGGTCCCCTACGGCCATAATAGAGTCCCCGAAAAAATTTCGGGCGAAAACGTCAACCAGGCCCTGGGAATGCTCTAGGGGATGTTTTCTGGGCCAATTTACGCAAATTTTTCGACGTTAATATTTTCGGCCCATATCGTACGGAAGACCCCTATGGGACATGGGAGGCCCATAGGGTCGGTTATTGGGTCCATAATAGGCTTGTAAGGGAGGTTTTACGCGATGCCAATGTTTTGGCCCAAAAACGGGCGACATGGGTGATATCTGAGTTCGGGAATCAAGGTGACCTCCCGGGGCACCGGGGATCTCCTAGGGCCATAATAGAGTCCCCGAGAAAATTTCGGTTGAAAACGACAACGGGGTCCAGGGAATGCTCTGGGGACGTGGTCTGGGCCATTTTACGCAAAGTTTTCGACGTTAATATTTTCGGCCCACATCATACGGGAGACCCCTATGGGACATGGGAGGCCCCTAGGGTCGGTTATTGGGTCCCTGATAGGGATGCAAGGGCGGTTTTACGCGATGCCAATGTTTTGGCCCAAAAACGGGCGACATGGGTGATATCTGAGTTCGGGAATCAAGGTGACCCCCCCGGGGAATCGGGGGTCCCTTAGGCCATAATAGAGTCCCCGAAAAATATCGGGCGAAAACGGCAACCAGGCCCCGGGAATGCTCTAAGGGACGTGTTCTGGGCCATTTTCCGCAAAGTTTTCGACGGTAATATTTTCGGCCCATATCGTACGGGAGACCCCTATGGGACATGGGAGGCCCCTGGGGTCGGTTATTGGGCCCATGATAGGCTTGTAAGGGCGGTTTTACGCGATACCAATGTTTTAGCCGAAAAACGGGCGGCATTGGTGATATCTGAGTTCGGGAATCAAGGTGACCAACCCGGGGCACAGGGGATCCCCAAGGGCCATAATAGAGTCCCCGATAAAATTTCAGGCGAAAACGGCAACCGGGCCCCGGGAATGCTTTGGGGACGTGTTCAGGGCCATTTTACGCAAAGTTTTCGACGTTAATGTGTTCGGCCCATGTCGTACGGGAGACCCCTATGGGACATGGGAGGCCCCTAGTGTCAGTTATTGGGTCCCTGATAGGGTTGTAAGGGCGGTTTTACGCGATGCGAATGTTTTTTTTTTGGTGCAAATCAGAAATTGTATTAAAAAACTAGGTGTAATGTAGCAAGATTACAGCCCACAGGGCAATGTAAATACAAGGCCACCTACTAGGTAGGGTTCCTTAGGATCTACATCCCCTAGTAACCAAACAGTCCTAACATTACTGAACCAGCACACTGCAACCAGTGGCTCAACATAACTGAAACAGAAAAACAAACATTTCCTACTTACAGCAACTACAATAACATAGTAAAAAAACAAGCAGGGCTTGCTGCAGCAGTTTACTGGATATGGAGATGCAGGAACATCCAATACTTTGAGGGGAGTAGAATGACACTGTCGCAGATCATGCAGCAGATTCAGCAGGTAGTCAGAATCAGAATACAGCAATGCAGCAGCAGCAGGTAGTCTTGTGCTTCTGTTCAGTAGACCCCCACAAGAAAAATCTGCATTTTTGCTCTACACTTTTCAGTACCCCAGCAGGCATTATAAAAATGCTCGACCAGTATACATGTATAGAGAATAATACAGAATTAATTAGTTGAGCCCTTCTTGCATATGAGAGGTTCCTGGAGGCCCAGATCTGCAGTTTCTTTGTCATTTTATCCACCAAGCATTCACAGTCTAATTTGCTCCATTTAGATGGAGACAATGGCACACCCAAATATTTCATGGGCAATGTACCCTCCCTAAACCCTGATAACCATAACAGCTCGTTCTTAATTTGTTCATTTACACCAGCTACATAAATGTTAGATTTCTCCTTGTTTGCAAACAATCCAGTAGCTTGTGAAAAATAGTTAATGCTATTCATCATGATACTCACAGATTCAGGTGCAGCTTTGTAGAAGCACATCAAGTCATCAGCAAAGCAGAGGTGACTCAGTGCTAGTTCTTTGCACATTGGATGCCAGCTGAAGCTCTTGTCCATACAGGCTATCTTCAAGATTCTTGATAAATATTCCATTACCAGAACAAAGATTAATGGAGAAACTGGATCTCTCTGCCTAATGCCACGTTTTGCAGTAAACTATCCATGTGGTTCCCCATTCATGTTGATGCCGAAACTAGCAGTTTGGATGCACTCAAGTAACCAGCCACTAAACTTTACAGGGAAACCATACCCTTGTTGCATTTCCTTGATAAAACCCCAATGAATTGTGTCATATGCTTTCCTTAGATCAATCTTCATCAAGCACCTAGGGGAGGATTGTTTCCTATTGTAGTGCTTAATAAGATCCTGACATATCATTATGTTGTGAACTATTGATCTCTGAGCCACAAAAGCTCCCTGGTTCACAGAGACAAGCATAGGAAGCACTTTTGCCAATCTCCCACACAAAATCTTGGAGATATATTTGTAGATGGTATTGCAGCAAGCTATAGGCCTGAAATCAGATGCCTTCTCAGGATTAGGTATCTTCTGCACAAGACACAGATTTGTGGCATTCACCTCTTTGAGCATTTTAGAGGAATCAAAAAAATCTATAATAGCATCAGTCACTTCTTGCCCCACAATATGCCAAGCCCCTTTGAAAATTCTGATCCAAAACCATCAGGGCCTGGACTTTTGTTACAGTCAATATCAAACATGGCTTTCTTCACTTCTTCAGCATTCACAGGGGCACACAGGATCATCTGTTGATGCAAGTCTAGTCTGTGACCTGCTAAGAAAAAGCTTTCTTCTGCTGTAATATCCCTGACACCTGAAACCCCAAGCATCTTCCTGTAAAACCCCACAAATTCCTCCATAATCAAGGTCTGGTCTTCCAATAGGACACCCTCTTGTGTCTTAATGGACTGTAGTCTGTTCTGTTGTCTCCTCTGCTTCATGACTGCATGAAATAACTGATTGTTCCCATCTCCCAACTGAACCCACTTGGCTTTGCTCTTTTGTTGCAAAAAAATTCTCAGCTGCCATGTTCACCTCATTAAACCTCATCCTGGCCTGTATTTCTTTGTGCTGCAATGCCTCAGTTAGAGGCTCCTTGGTTGCTTCTGTCTGTGCTTGAGTAATAGCAATTCTAGCAATATCAGCCTGAGCTAAGATGTCACTAAATTCATCTCTATTTAGCTTTTTCAGAACAGACCTCACCCTTTTCATTTTCTGATACACTCTGAACATATTTGTGCCTTGTGTTCTGAAATTCTAGGCTTGCTGCACCATTGCTTGGAATTCAGAGTGGAGGCTCCACATGTTAAAGAATTTAAAGGGGATATTTCTTTTTGTGTATTCTTTATGAAGAGTTAAGCAAATAGGAGAGTGGTCAGATACACCCTCTGGATGAAACTGTAGAGTGCATTGATCAAACTCCTGCAACCAGAGACTGTTGGCAAAAGCCCAATCAATTTTAGAGTATACTCTCCCCCCCCCCTCATGCCTATTATTCCAGGTATATTGACACCCAGACCAGCCCATTTCAGTGAGGAAACAGTCTTCAATGCAAGCTTTAAAATGTTGTATTTCAGCAAAAGTAACTGGTAATCATCCTTGTCTATTGCCAGGTAACATAACATTGTTGAAATCCCCACCAACAATCCAAGGTTTATTGCAAATAATTGCAAAATCAATAAGATCCTTCCATAATTGTTTCCTGTCCTCCTTTTCATTTAGACCATATACAAAACTCACCACAAATTCCTTTTTTCTCACTATATTAAACACCTTACAGATAATCATTTGCACAGAAGAGAAAATCACATCAACATGAAAAATATTTGGCAACCATCTTATCCAAATTCTTCCCAACCTATGATCATTATGATTACTAAAGGATTCCCACCCTGGCATGAAACTGTTTTTGCATTTTTCCAGATTAACTAATCTAATTTTAGTTTCTAGAAAAGCCACCAAACCACAATTATTCTTTTTGCAGAAAAGGGCAACATCCCTCTGCTTATTAGGGCCATTAAGGCCTCTAACATTCCATATAAGGACCCTATCCATGACTACCAGTCAAGATAGGAGACTTACCATGTGGTGGCACCACACCTGTGTTCTGACCCTCCTGTGTTCCTGGCTCTGCTGCTTCACCTTGTGCCAGTAGTACCTCCTGCACTCCTCCTTCATTTTGCAGCATATCAAAAGAGTTCTGTAGCTGCGTGTTGACAATTTTAGGCTGCTGAATTTGTCGGTAGTTGCCCCTTCCTTCTCTCATTCCTCTCCCTGCATTCCCCATTCTACCTCTACCTCTCCCTTCATTCTGCCATTGCTGGTTCCTAGGGATTTCTTGCTGTAAAGGTTGGTTCTGCACAGGCACAGATTGGTTCACAGGGCTAGAAACAGCTTTCTTCTTTCTGCAATCAGGCTCACTATGCCCATGTTGTTTGCAATGACTGCAAAGTATAGGCTTCTAGTCATAATCCACCTCTTGTTCAACAATATTCCCCTTCTCATTCTTGAAATGCACCTTGTCAGGGTAAACACCTCCTATTTCCACTTCAACCAGCACTCTAGCATAGTGAATCCCCACCTTGAGCTCTGTATTCCTGTCTGCCATCATTGGCCTGCCAACTAAACTTGCAATTTTGCTCAAACCCATTGCATTCCAGTATTTGACATTTAATCCAGGGAATTTGACCCATATAGGAACAGAAGTGAGTTCCTCATGAGCATAATCCACATTTTCAGACCATGGCCTTACTATCATAGGTTTATTATCAAAATGGTAAACCCCTTCCTGTAACACAACATCCCTTTGCTCCAAAGAGTCGAATCTAACAAGAACTAATCCATTTTTCATCATTGCAATTTTATTCATTCCCCGTTTTGCCCAAATTCTTCTAAGAAACCCACTGAGAACATTTATTGGTGGCCTTGACCCCATGACATAGCAAACAACTGCTTGGTTCCAGTAGCTAATTTCAGATTCAATGTCCATGAAATTAATTTCCCCAACTGGTTTACGCTCATGCATAGCAGGTGCAATAAAATCCAATTTAAAACCAGCATTTTTCAATTTGGTTATATCGAATTTTTCCCAGGCTGAGATCTTACCTACATCTGTGGATTCTTGCTGTTTGTCTTGCTCTGAAGCTTCATCTTCATCTTCAGACGAAAATTGAGTTTTGGCCTTCTCCTTCATCTTCGAGAGCCATGAATTAATTTTCTCTCTTGCTAATTCCATCTGTTGCACCGTTTCAGTTTGCACTTCAGGTGCCTCTAATTCATCTGTGAGATTGCGAACTACCCAATCTAGGTTGTCTCGGTTGGTACTGTTACATTGCCTATGAGTCGCATTTTTTGTGGGACACGGGGGAGCCATTGATTTTTCCGCATCATCACTGTGATTTTCAGTCCATCGCTTTGCTTTATCCTTCTTCCCCATTGAAACTCAAAGCTTCGTTAATGGCTAACGAGCAGTGTCGAGGAGAGAGGAGAGAGCATTTTTAGAGAGAGAAAAATTCGATCGGGAGTCAAGGTGGCCCTCCCGGGGCACCGGCGGTCTCCTAGGGCCATAATAGAGTCCCTGAAAAAATTTCGGGGGAAAACGAAAATCGGGCCCCGGGATGCTCTAGGGGACGTGTTTTGGGCCATTTTACGCAAAGTATTCGACGTTAATATTTTCGGCCCATATCGTACGGGACACCCCTATGGGACATGGCAGGCCCCTAGGGTCGGTTATTGGGTCCCTGATAGGCTTGTAAGGGCGGTTTTACTCAATGCCAATGTTTTGGCCCAAAAACGGGCGACATGGGTGATATCTGAGTTCGGGAATCAAGGTGACCCTTCCGGGGCACCGGGGATCCCCAAGGGCCATAATAGAGTCCCCGAAACAATTTCGGGCGAAATAGGCAACCGGGTCCCGGGAATGCTCTAGGGGACATGTTTTGGGCCATTTTACGCAAAGTTTTCGACGTTAATATTTTCGGCCTATATATCGTACGGGATACCCCTATTAGGGTCGGTTATTGGGTCCCTCATAAGCTTGTAAGGGCGGTTTTATGCGATGCCAATGTTTTGGGCCAAAAACGGGCGACATGGGTGATATCTGAGTTCGGGAATCAAGTTGACCCTTCCCTGGGCACCAGGGGTCCCCTAGGGCCATAATAGAGCCCCTGAAAAAATTTCGGGCGAAAATGGCAACCGGGCCCCGGGAATGCTCTAGGGGACGTGTTCTAGGCCATTTTACGCAATGTTTTCGATGATAATATTTTTGGCCTATATCGTACGGGAGACCCCTATGGGACGTGGGAGGCCCCTAGGGTCGATTTTTGGGTTCCTAATAGTCTTGTAAGGGCGGTTTTACGCGATGCCAATGTCTTGGCCCAAAAACGGGCGACATGGATGATATCGGAGCTCGGGAATCAAGGTGACCGTCCACTGGGTGTCCCCTAGGGCCATAATAGAGTTCCCGAAAAAATGTCAGGCGAAAATGGCAACCGGGCCCCAGGAATGCTCTAAGGAACGTGTTCTGGGCCATTTTACGCAAAGTTTTCGACGTTAATATTTCCGGCCCATAGGAGACCCCTATGGGACATGGGAGGCCCCTAGGGTCGGTTATTGGGTCCCTGATAGGCTTGTAAGGGCGGTTTTACGCGATGCCAATGTTTTGCCCCAAAAACGGGCGACATGGGTGATATCTGAGTTCGGGAATCAAGGTGACCCTACTGGGTACCGCGCGTCCCCTAGGGCCATAATAGAGGCCTCGAAAAAATTTCGGGCGAAAACGGCAACCTGGCCCCGGAAATGCTTTAGGGACGCGTTCAGGGCCATTTAAGGCAAAGTTTTGGACGTTAATATTTTCGGCCCATATCGTACGGGAGACCCCTATGGGACATGGAAGGCCCCTAGGTTCGGTTATTGGGTCCTTGATAGGCTTCTAAGGGCGGTTTTTCGCGATGCCAATGTTTTGGCCCAAAAACGGGCGACATGGGTGATATCTGAGTTCGGGAATCAAGGTGCCCTCCCGGGGCACGAGCGGTCTCCTAGGGCCATAATAGAGTCCCCGAAAAAATTTCGGGCGAAAACGGCAATCGGGCCCCTGGAATGCTCTAGAGGACGTGTTTTGGGCCATTTTACGCAATGTTTTCGACGTTAATATTTTCAGCCCATATCGTACGGGAGACCCCTATGGGACATGGGAGGCCCATAGGGTCGGTTATTGGGTTCATGATAGGCTTCTAAGGGCGGTTTTACGCGATGCCAATGTTTTGGCCCAAAAACAGGCTACATGGGTGATATCTGAGTTCAGGAATCAAGGTGACCCTCCCGGTGCACCGGGGGTCTCCTAGGTCCATAATAGAGTCCC
Organism: Tetragonia tetragonoides; assembly: GCA_038025085.1. Lineage (NCBI taxonomy): Eukaryota > Viridiplantae > Streptophyta > Magnoliopsida > Caryophyllales > Aizoaceae > Tetragonia > Tetragonia tetragonoides. Next base: position 27,949,335 of record CM076142.1, read on the forward strand.
CGAGAAAATTTCGGGCGAAAACGGCAACGGGCCCCGGGAATGTTCTGGGGATGTGTTCTGGGCCATTTTACGCAAAGTTTTCGACGTTAATATTTTCGGCACATATCGTACGGGAGACCCCTATAGGACGTGGGAAGCCCCTAGGGTCGGTTATTGGGTCCCTTATAGGCTTGTAAGGGCCGTTTTACGGGATACCAATGTTTTGGCCCAAAAACAGGCGACGTGGGTGATATCTGAGTTCGGGAATCAAGGTGACCCTCCTGGGGCACCGGGGGTCCCCTAGGGCCATAAGAGAGTCCCCGAAAAAAATTCGGGCAAAAACGGCAACCAGGCCTCGGGAATGCTCTAGGGGACGTGTTCTGGGCCATTTTACGCAAAGTTTTCGACGTTAATATTTTCTACCCATATCGTACGGGAGACCCCTATGGAACATGGGAGGCCCCTAGGGTCGATTATTGGGTCCCTGATTGGGTTGTAAGGGCGTTTTTACGCGGTGCCAATGTTTTGGCCCAAAAACGGGCGACATGGGTGATATCTGAGTTCGGGAATCAAGGTGACCCTCCCGGGGCACCGGGGTCCCCTAGGGCCATAATAGAGTCCCCGACAAAATTTCGAGCGAAAACGGCAACCGGGCCACGGGAATGCTCTAGGGGACGTGTTCTGACCATTTTTACGCGAAGTTTTCGACGTTAATATTTTCGGCCCATTTCGTACGGGAGACTCCTATAGGACGTGGGAGGCCCATAGGGTCGGTTATTGGGTCCCTTTTGCGCTTGTAAGGGCGATTTTACGCGATGCCAATGTTTTGGCCCAAAAACGAGCGACATGGGTGATATCTGAGTTCGGGAATCAATGTGACCCTCCTGGGGGACCGGGGGTCCCCTAGGGCCATAATAGAGTCCCCGAAAAAAATTCGGGCAAAAACGTCCATGCCCCGGGAATGCTCTAGGGGACGTGTTCTGGACCATTTTACGCAAAGTTTTCGACGTTAATATTTTCGGCCTATATCGTACGGGAGACCCCAATAGGACGTGGGAGGCCCCTAGGGTCGGTTATTGGGTCCCTTTTGCGCTTGTAAGGGCAGTTTTACGCGATGCCAATGTTTTGGCCCAAAAACGGGCGACATGGGTGATATCTGAGTTCGGGAATCAAGGTGACCCTCCTGGGGGACCGGGGGTCCCCTAGGGCCATAATAGAGTTCCCGAAAAAAATTCGTGCAAAAACGTCAACCAGGCCCCAGGAATGCTCTAGGGGACGTGTTCTAGGCCATTTTACGCAAAGTTTTCGACATTAATATTTTCAGCCCATATCGTACGGGAGACCCCTATGGAACATGCGAGGCCCCGAGGGTCGGCTATTGGGTCCTTGATAGGCTTGTAAGGGCGGTTTTACGCGATGCCAATGGTTTTTTTTGGTGCAAGTCAGAAAATGTATTATTACTAGCTGTAATATAACATGATTACAGCCCACGGGCAATGTAAATCCAAGGCCACCTACTAGGTAGGGTTCCTTTTTTCTACATCCCTTTACAACCATACAACCCTAATACAATACTAGAGTATCCACATTACATCTAGTGGCTCCTCATTTCGGAAACAAAATAAACAAAACATTCCTGACTTACAGCAAATACAAGAAAACAGCAAATACAAAATACAGTGAAATAAGCTATTACAGATTCCTGATCCAATTCTATCCTTGTTGTTACTCTGCTTCCTTCTGTTGGGACTACTGAAATCTGATTCTGTTTTGTCTGCTAGGCCTGCTGCATGACATAGGTTGATGCAGGAAACATTTACACATTTTCTATCCATCTTTTATCCTTGTTGTTGATCTTCCTCTGATTGCTGCATTGTTGTATTCTACTTTTGACTGCCTGTTGAATCTGCTGAATGATCTGCAACATTGACATTCTGTTCCCCTCAAAATGTTGGATGTTTCTGCTTCTCCATATCCAGTACACTGCTGCTGCAAGCCCTGCTGCATATACTTCCCTTCTGAATCTTGAGCTCTTCTGCCTGCTTATCCAGTTAACCATGCCCTGAATTGTGTTTGCTTTTGCTGACATCTGTAACCATCCTCTTAGTTGATCCAGAATCCCTGTTGATACATTACACCTGAAGAACAGGTGATTATGGTCTTCTTGCTTCAGTTTGCACAGGTTGCACATAGTATCACCATTCAGGAGTCCCATTTTCTGCATCCTGTCCTTTGTTAACAGTCTCCCCAGTTGAGCCAGCCACAGGCAAAAGCTATGTCTCGGCATGGTTATCTTTCCCTTAAATCAAATTGGCATGTCTGTATTTTGGCATAACCCCTGTGAGTACACTGTAACCTCTTGCAGCAAAATAACAACCATCAGGATTACCCTTCCAAACTCCTCTGACTGAGTATTGATCCTGGAACAAGCTTTTGATTTTATTAAGCTTTTTCCAGTACCAGCTTGCTCCCCACACTGGAGCACAATTCCAGAAATTGACTCCCTTCAAATACACCCCATTTATCCATTTTACCCACAATGTGTCTTTTTTTGTGGCTAAATCCCAGATATGCTTCCCATTTAAAGCAATGTTAAACCATTTGCAGTTCTTAATATTTATTCCACCATTTTTCCTTGGTCTACACACCATGTCCCATGCCACCAAACTTGTTTTCTGTTTCTGGTCAATAGAGCCCCATAGGAATGACCTGCATTTTTGCTCTAAACTTTTTAGTACCCCTGCAGGCATTATAAAAATGCTCGAAGTTTTCGACGTTAATATTTTTGGCCAATTTCGTACGGGAGACCCCAAGGGTCGGCTATTGGGTCCATGATAGGCTTGTAAGGGCGGTTTTACGCGATGCCAATGTTTTGGTCAAAAAACGGGCGACATGGGTGATATCTGAGTTCGGGAATCAAGGTGACTCTCCCGGGGCACAGGGGGCCCCTAGGGCCATAATAGAGTCCCCGAAAAAATTTCGGGTGAAAATGGCAACCGGGCCCCTGGAATGTTTTTGGGACGGGTTCTGTGCCATTTTACGCAAAGTTTTCGATGTTAATATTTTCGGCCGATATCGTACGGGAGACCCCTATGGGACATGGGAGGCCCCTTGGGTCGGTTACTAGGTCCCTGATAGGGTTGTAAGGGCGGTTTTACGCGATGCCAATGTTTTGCCAAAAAAACAGGCGACATGGGTGATATCTGAGTTCGGGAATCAAGGTGTCCCTCCCGGGGCACCGGGGGTCCCCTAGGGCCATAATGGAGTCCCCGAAAAAATTTCGGGCGAAAATGGCAACCGGGCCCCGGGAATGCTCTAGGGCACTTGTTCTGGGCCATTTTACGCACAGTTTTCGACGTTAATGTTTGCCGACCATATCATACGGGAGACCCCTATAGGACTTGGGAGGCCCCTAGGGTTGGTTATTGGGTCCCATATAGGCTTGTAAGGGCGGTTTTACACGATGCCAATGCTTTTTTTGGTGCAAGTCAGAAATTGTTTTATTGCTCACTGTAATGTAACAAGATTACAGCCCTAAGGCAATGCAAAACTAAGGCCACCTACTAGGTAGGGTTCCTTTTTGCTGCATCCCTTGTACTACCTTACATACCTTCTATCTGGTGTAACTCACTACAGACAGTGGTACACCATCTCTATAAACATGACAATTACAAAAATCTTTCCTGACTTACAACAAAGTACAAAAAACATAATAAGCTAGAAAATTACAACTTCTTCTAGCTTTCCAATTCTTTTGTTTTCTGCTACATTCCTTGCTCTGCGTTTCTCCAGCAATCTTCTACTTGTTGTCTGTTGGCTCCTGCTGTACTGCCTCCTGTTCCTGCTTCCCTTCTGATATCTGCTGCCTATTTCCTTGCACTTGTTCTTATATCTTGCAGAATGACTTGATTCTCTGCTGCGCTTCTAATGAGATCTGTTCCTGCCTGTACCCTTCTGAAATCTGCCCCCTTTTACCTGCTTCACGGTCTAGCTGCATCAACCTGCTTCTGTATCCCTTCTGAGACCTGCTGTCCATTTTCCTGCACATGTTCCTTGTGCCTTGCAAAATTGCCAGATTATCTGCTGACACCCTGTTGAGTTCTGTTTCTGCCTTTCTGTCTGGTGCATTCTGTCAGCTTGCTCTATTACTTGCTCTGATCCAGTTTAACTTCAGGCTATATTTCCCCTATCCATCTCTTGTCCCTGCTGGAGATCTTCCTTTTGCTGTTGCAGCATTGTTGAATTCTGCATCTGACTGCTTGCTGGACCTGTAACATGATCTGTGGCACTGGTATACTGCCTTTGCCAGCAAAATGAGTATTCCTGCATCTCCATACCCAGTACACTGTTGCTGCTAACCCTGATGCATAAACTTCCTTTCTGAGTCTCGAGCATTTTTGTCTGCTGATCCAGTTAAACATCCCCTGAATTGTACTTGCTCTTGCTGAAATTTGCAACCATACCCTTAACTGTTCCAGGACTGCAGCTGACACTTTGCATTTGAAGAACAGGTGATTGTGTTCCTCTGGTTCCTGCTTGCACAGGTAGCATAAAGCATCCCCATTCAGAAATCCCATCCTCTGTAGTCTGTCCTTTGTTAACAGTCTGTCCATTTGGGCTAGCCATAGGCAGAAGCTATGTCTAGGCATGGATACCTTTCCCCATATAAAATCTGCATGCCTGCATTTTGTCATGTTACCCTGTAGCATTCTGTATCCACTTCCAGCAGAGTAAATACCATCAGATGCAAATTTCCATACCCCCTTGCTGTGTATTGCCCCTGGAAGTAACTTTTGATCTTGTTCAGTTTGTTCCAGTACCAGCTTGTGCCCCATACTGGAGCATAATTCCAGATGTTTACTCCTTTCAGATACACCCCATTGATCCATCTCACCCACAAAGTGTCTTTTTTTGTTGCAATATCCCAGATGTGCTTGCCATTCAGAGCTATGTTGAACCATTTGCAATTCTTGACATTAAGTCCTCCATTGTTCCTTGGTCTGCATACCATATCCCAGGCCACCAAGCTTGTCTTATGTTTCTTCTCAGTTGTTCCCCACAAGAAAAATCTACATTTTTGCTCCACACTTTTTAGTACCCCAGTTGGCATTATGAAGATACTAGACCAGTATACATGAATGGAGAATAATACAGAGTTTATTAGTTGGACTCTCCCTGCATATGAAAGGTTCCTAGAGGCCCAAATCTGCAGCTTTTTTGTCATTTTATCCACCAGACATTCACAGTCTATTTTGCTCCATTTTGAAGGGGATAGTGGGACACCTAGGTATCTCATGGGCAAGGTACCCTCTCTGAAGCCTGAGAGTTGTAACAGTGCATTTTTCCCTTGTTCATCCACCCCTGCTATGTAGATGTTTGATTTTTCCTTGTTTGCATACAAGCCTGTTTCTTTTGAGAAATGGTTTATGATGTTCATCATTGTGCTCACAGATGCAGTGTCTGCTTTACAGAAGCACATTAAGTCATCAGCAAACCACAGATGACTTAGTGCAAGCTCTTTGCACATGGGGTGCCAACTGAAGCTCTTGTCCATGCATGCTATTTTCAGGTTCCTTGACAAATATTCCATTACCAGTACAAATATTAATGGGGAGATGGGGTCACCTTGTCTGATGCCACGTTTTGCAATAAAGTTCCCATTTGTTTCCCCATTTATATTAATACTGAAGCTTGCTGTTTTGATGCACTCTAGTAGCCACCCACTGAATTTTTCAGGGAATCCATACCCTTGCAGCATTTCCTTCACAAAGCCCCAGTGGATTGTGTCATAAGCCTTCCTTATGTCTATCTTCATTAAGCACCTAGGAGACGATTGTTTCCTGTTATAATGCTTAATAAGGTCCTGACATATCATGATGTTGTTGACAATGGATCTCTGTGCAACAAAGGCTCCCTGGTTCACAGACACCAGCTCAGGAAGTACTTTTGCCAGTCTCCCACACAAGATCTTGGAGATGCACTTGTAGATTGTATTACAACAGGCTATTGGTCTGAAATCTGATGCCTTTTCTGGGTTTTGTATCTTCTGTACAAGGCATAGGTTTGTAGCATTTACCTTCTTGAGCATTCTAGATGATTCAAAAAAATCAATTATAGCTCCAGTCACTTCTTCCCCTACAATTGGCCATGCGTCTTTGAAAAACCCTGATCCAAAGCAATCAGGTCCCGGGCTTTTATTGCAATCAATTGCAAACATTGCCTTTTTCACCTCTTCTGCATTCACAGGGGCTATGAGGTTCATTTGTTGGTGGATGTCTAGTCTGTGACCTGCTTGGAAGTATCTGTCTTCAGCTTTGATTGTTCTGACCCCTGTTACCCCCAGCATATCCTTGTAGAATCTCACAAATTCTTCCATAACCAGGTTCTGATCCTCCAGAAGGGTCCCCTGCTGTGTCCTAATGGAGTGAATTCTGTTGTTATTTCTTCTTTGCTTCATAACTGCATGGAAGAATTGATTATTTCCATCTCTCAACTGAATCCACTTTGCCTTGCTTTTCTGCTGTAGGAAATTTTCAGCTTCCATGTTGACCTCATTGTATCTTTTCCTGGCCTGTAGTTCAGCCTGTTGCCTTGACTCATTTAATGGCTCTTTGTTGGCTTCAATCTGTGCTTGAGTCATGGCTATCCTAACTGTATCTGCTTGTGCCAGAATGTCTGTGAATTCATTCCTATTTAGCTTTTTTAGCACTTTTCTCACCTTTTTCATTTTTTGGTACACTCTGAACATTTTTGTGCCTTGGGTTCTGAAATTCCAAGTTTGCTGCACCTTAGCTTGGAATTCAGAGTGGAGGCTCCACATGTTGAAGTATTTAAAGGGGATGGTTTTTTTTGTGATTTCTCTATGGAGAGACAGACAGATTGGGAAATGATCAGAAACTCCATAATACAAGATCTGATTGATCTAATTCCTGGAGCCATAAACTGTTTACAAATGCCCAATCAATTTTAGAATATACTCTCCCCCCTTTTTCATGCCTATTATTCCAAGTAAATTGGCACCCTGACCACCCCATTTCAGTGAGGAAACATTTTTCTATGCACTCTTTCAAATCCTGTATTTCTGCATAAGCAACTGGTACTCCACCTTTTCTATTTTCAGGATACAGTACATTATTGAAATCCCCCCCAACAAACCATGGGGTGTTGCAATTAATTTTAAAATCATTTAAGTCCTTCCATAGTACTTTCCTTTCCTCCTTTTCATTTAAGCCATATACAAAGCTCATCACAAATTCCATTTTTTTCACAACATTTACTACTTTACAGATAATCATTTGCACAGATGAGAATAAAACATCCACATTAAAAATGCTTGGTATCCATCTTAACCATATTCTACCCAATCTATGATCACTGTGATTACTGTAAGAGTCCCACCCTGGCATGAAACATTTTTTGTATTTTTCTAGGTTAACTAGTCTGATTTTTGTTTCAAGAAAAGCCACCAACCCACAATTATTTTTTTTGCAAAAGAGAGCAACATCTCTCTGTTTATTTGGGCCATTAAGGCCTCTTACATTCCAAATTAGTACCCTATCCATGACTACCAGTCAAGATAGGGGACTTACCATGCAATGGCACCTCATCTGGATTCTGGTCTGTTTGTTGCTCAGGCACCACTACTGCTACTGGCTGTTCCTTTTGTGTTTCCTGCATTTCTTCTTGATTTTGCGAAATGTCAAAACTGTTTTGCATAACAGTTTTGGGCTGCTGGAATTGTCTGTAGTAACCTTTTCCTGTTCTTGCTCCTCTTCCTGCATTCCAGGCTCTCCCTCTAGCTCTACCTGCAAACTGCCATTGCTGAGCCCTTGGAATTTCCTGCTGTGCAGGCTGAGTATGCACAGGCCCTTGTTGCACAGGTGCAGCCACAGGCTTTTTTTTCCTGCATTCCGTTTCACTGTGGCCATATTGTTTACAGTGATTGCACAGAATTGGCTTCCAATCATAGTCCACTGCTTGTTCCACTATGTTTCCCCTCTCATTCTTGAAATGCACTTTCTCTGGGTACTCCTCTCCTATTTGCACTTCAATCAGAACTCTAGCATAGTGTATTCCCACCTTGAGCTCTGTATTTCTGTCTGCCATCATTGGCCTCCCAACTAGGCTCGAGATTTTGCTCAAACCCATTGCATTCCAATACTTGACACTGAGTCCAGGGAATTTAACCCATATTGGCACAGAGGTGAGCTCCTCTTGATCATAGTCTATGTTTTCTGACCATGGCCTAACAATCATTGGTTTGTTATCAAAATGGTACACCCCCTCTGGATGACAGCATCTCGTTGCTCCAAAGAATCAAATCTAGCCAATACTAGCCCATTTCTCAAACTTGCTATCTTGTTCATCCCTTTTTTCCCCCAGATTCTTCTTAGAAAACTACTAAGTACAGCGATTGGATGTTTAGAGCCCATCACATAGCAAACTACAGCTTTGTTCCAGTAATCTATTTCTGATTCGATGTCCATAAAATTTATTTCACCTACTGGTTTACCCTCATGCAGATTTGGTGCAACATAATCCAATTTAAATCCAGCATTTTTCAGTTTAGATATGTCAAATTTATCCCAAGCTGAAACCTTACCAGAATTTGTAGCCTCCTGTTGCTGTTCTTGCTCAGGTTCTTCTTCCTCCGATTCAGATGGGCTTTGCGATTTTGCCTTTTCCTTCACTTTTGAAAGCCACGAATTGATCTTTTCCTTAGCTAGTTCCATTTGCTGCACAGTTTCCGTTTGGACATCCGGAGTCATTATCTCTGACTCTATCTAGGTTTTCATGGTTTATGATGTTTTTTTGTTTTAGGTTTACATTTTTCGTGGGACATTGTTTATTTCCTGAATTTCCTGAATTTCCCGCATCATGAATCTGAGTTCCATTTCCTCTCTTAGTTTTTTCCTTCTTCCCCATTAGCACTCAGCGCTGTATCAATGGTGAACGCGTGCTGTAGAGGCCGAAGCAGAGAGACGTTTTTTTTTAGAGGGAGAAAAAACCCGATGCCAATTTGCGAATAGCGATGCGATGGGTGATATCTAAGTTCGGTAATCAAGGTGACCCTCCCGGGGCACCGGGGGTCCCCTAAGGCCATAATAGAGTCCCTGAAAAAATTTCGGGCGAAAACGGCAACGAGGCCCCGGGAATGCTCTAGGGGACGTATTCTGGGCCATTTTACGCAAAGTTTTCGACGTTAATATTTTCGGCCCATATCGCACGGAAGACCCCTATGGGACATGGGAGGCCCCTAGGTTCCGTTATTGGGTCCCTGATAGGCTTGTAACGACAGTTTTACGCAATGCCAATGTTTTGGCCGAAAAACGGGCGACATGGGTGATATCTGAGTTCGGGAATCAAGGTGACCCTCCCAGCGCACCGGGGGTCCCCTAGGGCCATAATCGAGTCCCTGAAAAATTTCGGGCGAAAACGGCAATCAAGCCCCGGGAATGCTCTAGGGGACGTGTTCTGGGCCATTTTACGCAAAGTTTTCGACTTTAATATTTTCGGCCCATATCGTACGAGATACCCCTATAGGACTTGGGAGGCCCTTAGGGTCAGTTATTGGGTCCCATATAGGCTTGTAAGGGCGGTTTTACGCGATGCCAATGTTTTGGACCAAAAACGGGCGACATGGTTGATATCTAAGTTCGGTAATGAAGGTGGCCCTCCCGGGGCACCGCGGGGTCCCTAGGGCCATAATAGAGTCCCCGAAAAAATTTCGGGCGAAAACGTCAACCAGGCCCCAGGAATGCTCTAGGGAACGTGTTCTGGGCCATTTTACGCAAAGTTTTCGACGTTAATATTTTCGGGCCATATCCTATGGAAGAACCCTATGGGACATGGGAGGCCCCTAGGGTCGGTTATTGGGTCCCTGATAGGCTTGTAACGGCAGTTTTACGCGATGCCAATGTTTTGGCCCAAAAACGGGCGACATGGGTGATATCTGAGTTCGGGAATCAAGGTGACCTCCCGGGGCACCGGGGGTCCCCTAGGGCCATAACAGAGTCCCTGAAAAATTTCGGGCGAAAACGGCAATGGGGCGCCGGGAATACTCTAGGGGACGTGTTCTAGGCCATTTTACGCAATGTTTTCGACGTTAATATTTTCGGCCTATATCGTACGGGAGACCCCTATGGGACATGGGAGGCCCCTAGGGTCGGTTATTGGGTCCCTGATAGGGTTGTAAGGGCGGTTTTACGTGATGCCATTGTTTTTTTCTTTTTTTGGTGCAAGTCAGAAATTGTATTATTACTAGCTGCAATGTAGCAAGACTACAGCCCATAGGCAATTTAGATCCAAGGCCACCTACTAGTAGGGTTCCTTTTTTCTACATCCCTTTACAACCATACAACCCTAGACCATAACTGGAGCCATACACTGCATCCAGTGGCTCATCCCAGCTGGTACAAAAAATACAGACATTCCTGACTTACAGCAAATACCAAAATACAAAACAATAATCTGTTACAATTTCTACAGAAAACTTAAAACATTTCCACACACATAAACCAACACAGAGTTAGTGCAGAGAACAGTTATACTCTTTCTATCCATCTTTTATCCTTGCTGTTGATCTTCCTCATCCTGCTGCATTGCTGTATTCTGATTCTGACTGTCTGCTGAATCTGCTGCATGGTCTGCATCACAGACAGACTGCTTCCCTCAAAATGTTGAATATTTCTGCTTCTCCATATCCAGTACACAGTTGCGGCAAGTCCTGCTACATACCCTTCTTTTCTGAAACTTGAGCACTTCTGCCTACTTATCCAGTTAAGCATGCCCTGGATTGTGTTTGCTCTTGCTGATATCTGTAACCAACCTCTCAGTTGATCCAGAACCCCTGTTGACACACTGCAGCTGAAGAAAAGGTGGTTATGGTCTTCTGGCTTTACTTTGCACAGGTTGCAAACAGCATCACCATTCAGGAACCCCATTTTCTGCATCCTGTCCTTTGTTAGCAGTCTCCCCTGTTGTGCTAGCCATAAGCAGAAGCTTTGTCTTCGCATGGTTATCCTTCCCCAAATCAGGTTAACATGTCTATACTTTGGCATAACCCCTGTTAGAACACTGTATCCTCTTGCAGCAGAATAACAACCATCAGGAGCTCCCTTCCAGACCCCTCTCACTGTATATTGATCCTGGAAATAGCTCTTGATTTTGTTGAGCTTATTCCAGTACCAACTGGTTCCCCATACAGGTGCATAATTCCAGAAATTGACTCCCTTCAAATAAACCCCATTTATCCATTTTACCCACAAGGTGTCTTTTTTTGTGGCTAAATCCCAAATATGCTTCCCATTTAAAGCTATATTAAACCATTTGCAATTCTTTATGTTTATGCCCCCATTTTTCCTAGGTCTGCATACCATATCTCATGCCACCAAGCTAGTCTTATGCTTCTGATCAGTGATGCCAATGTTTTGGCCCAAAAACGGGCGACATGGGTGATATCGGAGTTCAGGAATCAAGGTGACCGTCTCGGGGCACCGGGGGTCCCTTAGGGCCATAATAGAGTCCCCAAAAAAGTATCGGGCGAAAACGGCAAACAGGCCCCGGGAATGCTCTAGGGGACGTGTTCTTGGCCATTTTACGCAAAGTTTTCGACGTTAATATTTTCGGCCCATATCGTACGGGAGACCCCTATGGGACATGGGATGCCCCTAGGGTCGGTTATTGGGTCCCTAATGGGCTTGTAAGGGCCGTTTTACGCGATGCCAATGTTTTGGCGCAAAAACGGGCGACATGGGTGATATCTGAGTTCTGGAATCAAGGTGACCCTCCTGGGTACCGGGGGTCCCCTGGGGTCATAATAGAGCCCTCGAAAATATTTCGGGCGAAAACGGCAACCGGGCCCCGGGAATGCTGTAGAGACGTGTTCTGGGCCATTTTACGCAAAGTTTTCGACGTTATTATATTCGGCCCATATCGTACGGGAGACCCCTATGGGACATGGGAGGCCCGTAGGGTCGGTTAATGGGTCCCTGATAGGCTTGTAAGGGCGGTTTTACGCGATGCCAATATTTTGGCCAAAAATGGGCGACATGGGTGATATCTGAGTTCGGGAATCAAGGTGACCCTCCTGGGGCACCGGAGGTCCCCTAGGGCCATAATAGAGCCCTCGAAAAAATTTCGGGCGAAAACGGCAACTGGGCCCCGGGAATGCTATAAGGACGTATTTTGGGCCCCCGGACGCAATGTTTTCGACGTTAATATTTTCGCCCCATATCGTACGGGAGACCCATAGGCGACGTGGGAGGCCCCCATGATCGTTACTGGGTCCTTGATAGGCCTGTATGGTCGGGTTTTACGCGATGCCAATGCTTTGGCCCAACAACGGGCGACATGGGCGATATCGGAGTTCGGGTATTAGGATGACCCTCCCGCAGAGCCTAGGGTCCCCTAGGGTCATGATAGACCCCTAGGAGATGTTTGGGCAAAAATGACACCCGGGCCCCGGGAAGCCGAAAATCAAAGGAAATAATCCACGTTTTTTTGGCTTCCGAGATGCGCCGGACCGTAGGTGTATATTTTCACACCATGTCGCACTGGACATCCCTAAGGGATATGGGAAGCCCCCAGGGTTAGTTATTTTGTCCATGATAGGCCTGTAATTGCGTTTTTACGGGATGCCAATGTAAGGACCGGAACACGAAAAGCATGGGAGAGGGCCGGAATTCCCTACCCCTCAAGAGTGAGGAGTGAGGTCTCAAAATTTTTTCTAATATTATAGTGAGGTCTCAAAAATATTTCCCAATTTTTTTTGTAATTTTTCTGATATTATTTCTATTTATTTCCTATTTTTCAGCCTATTTTTTAATTAAAAATTGAATTAAATAGATACCTTGTGTGAAAAATTAAAAAAAAAAGTGTTTTTCCATAACTAAATAATATACTTGAAAAGTTTGAGGTGGAACTGTTGGAAAATAATTATCCAAACTCTCAAAAACCCCAGTATGAAAGTTATGCACTATCCATGTCTACCCCTGTCAGAACCACTAGACCTTATAAGACTCTTTAGGGGGTAGTTTCTTGAGAGAGTGCTTGTGGGAGAAGGAAGGCAAGCGACGCGACATGAAGCGCCTACCAGGCGCCGAGTAGTGTCAAGTCGTCCGCCATCATAGCCGGACACCCACGACACCTCGGCTCAAGCACCGGCCCCCTATGCCGGAGACGGAGGC
>CM076142.1:27965000-28000000 GCA_038025085.1 Tetragonia tetragonoides
GTCCTGCCTTCCTGCTGGGTTCTGCCTTACAGAACAGACTGCTTCTGATTTTTTTTTGAGCCTTTTTACCAATTTTCAGCACACTGATCAGCTCCCCTTCTGAAACCTGCTATCTTTTTCCTGCTCATGTCCTGATGCCTTTTGCTAATTGCTTGATGCATTCCTGCTGCCCCCCTGCTGAACCTCTGCTGTCTATATTCCTGCACAGGCCCTAAGTCTTGCATGTCTGCTGGATGCTTCTGACCTACTACTACCCCTGCTCTCTGAATCCCTGTACAGGTACTCATGCCTTGTTGGCTGCTGGGTTGTCTGCTTATAACTTGATGTACTGGCTCTGATTTGCTTTTGGAGCTGCTGTACTACTTCATTGCTGATCTGCTGTATTCTGCCTTGATACTCTCATTTTCCTGTAGAGAGCATTAAACATTTTCCAGCCATCTTTTATCTTTGCTCTTGATCTTCCTCTTCCTGCTGGGTTCGTGTGTTCTGATTCTGACTTGCTGTTGGATCTGTTGCAAGATCTGCGTGACTGTTGGTCTGCTCCCCTCAAAGTGCTGGAGGTTCCTGCTCCTCCATAACCAGTACACAGCTCCTGCGATCCCTGCAGCATAGACCTCCTTTCTGAACATTGAACATTTCTGCCTACTTATCCTGTTAAGCAGGCCCTGTATTGAGTTTGCTCTAGAAGGCATCTGTAACCAGGCTTTTACTTGCATGATAACCTCTGTTGACACATTACAGCTGAAGAATAAGTGGCCATGGTCTTCTAACTCCGCTTTGCACAGATTGCATACAGCCCCTCCTTGCAGGAATCCCATTTTCTGTACCCTGTCCTTGGTTAGTAATCTCCCCTGTTGTGCAAGCCAGAGGCAGAAGCTATGCCTTGGCATTGTTAACTTTCCCCAAATCAGATTGGCATGTCTGGATTTGGGTAAATCCCCTGTGAGTACACTGTATCCACTTGCAGCAGAATAACAACCATCAGGTGCCCTCTTCCAAATCCCTCTCACTGTGTACTGTTCCTGGAATAAATTCTTGATTTTGTTGAGTTTTTTCCAGTACCAACTGGATCCCCACACAGGTGCATAATTCCAGAAGTTAATCCCCTTCAAGTAAACTCCATTTACCCATTTCACCCACAATGTATCCTTTTTTGTGGCCAGATCCCATATATGCTTTCCATTTAAAGCTATATTGAACCATTTGCAGCTCTTGATGTTCAAGCGATGCCAATGTTTTTTTTGGTGCAAGTCAGAAATTGTATTATTGCTCTCTGTAATGTAACAAGATTACAGTCCTTAGGCAATGCAGATCCAAGGCCACCTACTAGGTAGGGTTCCTTTTTGCTGCATCCCTCTAATACCTTACAACCCTTCAATCTGGTGCAACTCACTACAGGCAGTGGTTCACCATCTCTGTAAACATTACACTTTGCAAAAATTCTTCCTCACCATCTCTATAAACATTACAATTTGCAAAAATTATTTCTGACTTACATCAAAATACAAAAACATAAATAGCTAAAGATATTACAATTCCTTCTAGCTTTTCAACTCTGCTTGGATCTGTTATATTTTTTCATTCTGCCTTGCTTCTTCAACCTGTTGCTGATTACCTGCTGAAACCTGCTGCCTGAGTTCCTGCACTGCTGCCTATTCCTTGCATTTGTTCTGCGTCAGATTCTCTCTGTATAAATCTGCTTCTGTATCCTTCCTGGAGCCTGCTGTCCTTTTTTCCTGCTGGATTCTTCTACCTGGATTGCAGCCTATCTTCTGCAGTCTGCTACTGGTTCCTTCCTGAAGTCTCTGCTGCAGCCTGCTGTAAGCTGCTCTCCTGTGTGCAGTGCTTCTGTATTTCTTCCATTTTCCTGATTCAGGCTCACAGTTGCCTTATCCATCTTTTATCCTTGCTTTTTAGCTTCCTATTGCTGCTGCACTGTTGGATTCTGACTCTGATTGCTTGCTGTATCTGTTGCATAATCTGTGTTGCTGGTAGCCTGCTCTTTTCAAAGCATATCATATTTCTGGCTCTCCAAATCCAGTATGCAGTTGCTGCTATTCCAGCTGCATACACTTCCTTTCTGAATCTCGAGCATTTCTGTCTACTCATCCAGTTTAGTAGCCCCTGAATTGTGCTTCCTCTTGCAGAAATATGCAGCCATGTCTGTACCTGTTTCATTATCTCTGTTGAAATACTGCAGCTAAAAAACAGATGGCCGTGACTTTCTGTCTCCTCTTTGCACAGGTAGCATATGGTGTCTCCATTAAGGAAGCCCATATTATGTAGCCTGTCTTTGGTCAGTAATCTCCCCATTTGTGCCAACCATAGACAGAAGCTGTGCCTAGGTACAGAAACTCTTCCCCATATCAGGACATAATGTCTGTATTTTGGCATATTTCCCATCAAAATTCTGTATCCACTAGCAACTGAGTACATTCCATTTTCAGTTTCCCTCCACACTCCTCTTGTTGAATAGTGCTCCTGGAAGTGACTTTTGATCTTGTTGAGCTTAGTCCAATACCAGCTGGCTCCCCATACAGGAGCATAATTCCAGAAATTACTTCCTTTCAAATATACTCCATTAATCCACTTCACCCACAATGTGTCCTTTTTTGTGGCTATATCCCAAATGTGCTTCCCATTTAGGGCTATATTAAACCATTTGCAATGTTTAATATTTATCCCCCCATTTCTCCTTGGTCTGCATACTACTTCCCAAGCCACCAGGCTAGTTTTGTGCTTGAGGTCAGTTCCCCCCCCCCCAAAGAAACAATCTGCATTTTTTCTCTATGCTTTTTAGTACTCCAGCAGGCATAACAAATATGCTTGACCAGTAGACATGTATAGATAATAATACAGAATTTATTAGTTGTGCCCTTCCTGCATATGAGAGGTTCCTGGAAGCCCATGTGTGAAGTCTTTTTGTCATTTTATCCATCAAGCATTCACAATCCATTTTGCTCCATTTTGATGGGGATAGAGGGACACCTAGGTATTTCATTGGCAATGTACCCTCCTGAAACCCTAGCCATGCCAATGTTTTGGCCCAAAAACGGGCGACATGCGTGATATCTGAGTTCGGGAATCAAGGTGACTCTCCCGGGGCACCGGGGGTCCCCTACGGCCATAATAGAGTCCCCGAAAAAATTTCGGGCGAAAACAGCAATCGGGCACCGGGAATGCTCTAGGGGACGTGTTCTGGGCCATTTTACGCAAAGTTTTCGACGTTAATATTTTCGACCCATATCGTACGGGAGACCCCTATGGGACGTGGGAGGCCCCTAGGGTCGGTTATTGGGTCCCTGATAGACTTGTAAGGGCGGTTTTAAGCGATGCCAATGTTTTGGTCCAAAAACAGGCGACATGGGTGATATCTGAGTTCGGGAATCAAGGTGACCCTCCTGGGGCACCGGGGGTCCCCTAGGGCCATAATATTTTCGGATCATATCGTACGGGAGACCCCTATGGGACATGGGAGGCCCCTAGGGTCGGTTATTGTAACACCCCCGAATTTACAACGATTTCCTGGGAACTATTGACGTCGCTATCCACGACTCGACACCACTGATCCGTCACAAACCCAAGGGCGTTACTGCAACATTTATCACTAAGGAGTAAATGCTAAGTAGAAAGAAAAGACTAGGCATCAAAAGGAGCTTCTAAGGAACTAATAAATCTAAACAGTTATTATCAGAGTTGTCTATATAGTGAGCTAAAACCATTAATCATGTTTATTACAACTGACCTTCAAGGGCAAAACCAAATCTAATGAATAAATAAACCATAATCAATTCCCATGATCTAATCCAAACAGAAACAGTTCTATAAACTGACGCCAACTCTAACCTTCCAAGCTGCACGTATTCAATCAATCTAAACCTGCACCTTGGTTTACGTGACGGAAACAAAAATACAGAAGAAAAGAAAAGAAACAAAAGAGAAACAAAAATCAGATAAACTGAATAAACGTCATCTACCCAGTAAAACTGTTTCGCAAACCTTACCTGAGGTTTTAGAAGAATCGTTGAAATTCATTTGCATACGCACATAAGCATATAATCAAGCATACGCATAACGACATTCTTTTATACACAATTCTTGTATAGTGATAAGACGAAATACTATACAGACAATCCGTCTTGATTAGAGAGATGTAAGAGAGCTTATAAAACAGCGATTACCCCTACTGTTTATCGAAGATACAATCACGCCATGGACTTAATGACTCTAGTGTGCACACTACCTGTAGTACAATTACACGAGCCTAGAGGACTTAATAAATGGGGAATGTTCCGTCCTAGACACACTGTGAGGTGCCCATAAGTAACTTGGGAATCACTCATCCCTTGAACTACACCATTAGGTGCAATCCCGATAGCTCGACTACTCCTAGGGATCCATTAGGAGTCTTACTCTCATTTAATTCAATTCACATAATTTGCATGGGTTGACATAGGTGGTACTACGAGACCACGACTTACTAATTCATTTCATGCTCTAGAGAATGAATACTAAATAACGAAGATAACGAAAATTCAATACGATGAGAATTAAACATGCTTTAATTCAATAACGACGATAATTCAATAATGAAGACAAGTAATGTCTAGCCAAATTTCGGCAGCACTTCGGCAGGGTAACACGATATCCAAAAATTCCCAAATCATCAACGACATTCAATCCATAATAGATAGGTGCTCACTAGCATCAATAATACCCATACCAATTAGCACTTCTTTAATAACATAATAATACTAATAATTCACCATTCCACAATTGTCCAATAATCGTCACATGGACTAATTAATTCCCAAAACATGATAACATCGACATGCTAATTATAAATCATATTTACAGTGGTAAACATGCTTAAAAAATCTCATAATAACGACGATATAATTTAATCATGCTTTGCATATTAAATTCACAACAATTTCCCAATTAGCACATAACACATCAAAATAGTTTTGATGGGGCTTTGGAAGAAGGTAGCCATGAATGCTTACCACTAGTACGCTACCAACAATATGTATGCTCCAACCAATCAACGATAATCACGCTTGCTCGTTAGGTCCTAATTAAAAACAATTACCGAATCAGTATTTATTAAATATGAAAATACAAAAAGTAACAAAATCTCAGTCTGATATTTTTATTAAATTTCTTGATTTATTTCAACCAATCAAGGTATTTGAAAATCTGAATTCGGGTTCCGAACGAGTACAGAAAAATATAAACATTAAATCGAAAATACTGAAAATCAATTAAATAATTACGAAAAATATAAAAACGAAACCCTAACTTCTAAACTAGGTCTAGGTCACGGCTACCCATGCAAGGGGACCATGACCCGACCCATCATCACCATCACCACCCACTGGCCACCATGGCCGGTGGTGATGGTCGCCAGAGCGCCGGCGAAGGGAGGAGAGAGAAAACGCGAAAGAGAGAGAAAAGAGAATGCGAGAAGAGAAAGAGAGAGAGAGAGAGAGAGAGAGAGAGAGAGAGAGAGAGAGAGAGAGAGAGAGAGAGAGAGAGAGAGGCGGGGAGGGACGGCCACCCACCGGTCACTAGCTGGGCGTCGGCCCAGTTCCTGTGGTGGTCTGGTGACCAGCAGGTCGAGCGTTCTGTCGCGCGCAGGAGGGGACCCGCGGGGGAAGAAAAAGAGGAAAAGAAAGAGGAAGAGGGAGAGACGGGAGAGGGGGACGTTACCGGCGGTGAAGGAGGCCGGTGGTGGTTCTCCGGTGAGCAGTAAAGGGAGAGGAAGGCTCAGTGGAGAGAGAGAGAAGAGAGAGAGGCCGGTGAGAGGGAGAGAACGTGAGTTGGGAGAAGAGAGAGAGTGAATGCTTGAGGCTTTTGGTTCAGTTTGCAAAACTGATAAACTATCTCACCTTTTCCTTAAATAGGCCTTCAGTCAACCCAAGTCAAAGACTACTAGGTTTAGGAATTTAATTAATAGTTTTCTGAATTAAAAAGCTAATTAAAACCAATTAAAACTAATTAAAATTATATGAATAATTCTTATTCATATATAAAACATTTTAATTAAACTCCTCAAAATTAATAAATATAATTTATGAAAGTCCCATAATAATAATTAATATTATTATGGCTTTAGTTGGATAAATTGAATCCTTAAATGAATATGCGATTTAATCCCCGAAACTATTTATAAATCATTTATAAATCGATATAATAATTATAGAAAATATTGGGGTATCACATTCTAAAGAACATGAAGTAATCACTTCTCAAAAAAAAACGAGTTTATCATACGAAGGTATAAAATAATTTCTAGGACACTATCATATGTAAGATGAGCAAGTACGATCGTGATTCTAAGTTGAGTAACATGCACTATGAAATGCTTGAACATGCAATTCGTGCAAATCAATAAACAAAACAAAATTTCGAGGGGTGACATTCTACCCTCCTTAAAAGGAGTTTCGTCCCGAAACTCAAGTGGGACTAGTACCTTCTAGGAAGAGGTCTGGATATTTCTCGCGTATCATGGATTCAGCTTCCCATGTTGCTTCCTCTTGACCTTGTCGAGACCAAACGACTTTGACGATTGGAACAGTCTTTGTTTGAGTTGAACGCTCTTTGCGGTCCACTATCTTGATAGGACGCTCTTCATAAGTTAGACTTTCATCGAGGTCGATCGTTTCAGGTTGAACGACATGAGTTGGATCATGTACGTATCGCTTCAATTGAGAGACATGAAACTCACTATGGACTTTTGCAAGTTCCACAAGTAAAGCTAGTCTATAAGTAACCTCACCAATGCTTTCCAGGATCTCGTAAGGACCAATGTAACGAGGACTCAATTTCCCCTTATGACCAAAACGCATGACACCTTTGGTAGGAGATACTCGCAAAAGTACCTTGCTTCCCACCTCAAACTCTTCAGGTCTACGACCTCTATCAGCGTACGATTTCTGGCGATCTTGAGCACTACGCATCTTCGCTTGAATAACTTTGACCATATCGACGGTCTGCTGGATCATCTCAGGACCCAAAATTGCAGTTTTGCTAATATCGTTCCAACAAACGGGCGATCTACACTTTCTACCATACAATGCTTCATATGGTGCTCGATCAATGCTTGAGTGATAACTATTGTTGTAAGAAAAATCGATCAACGGGATACGTGTATCCCACGAGCCTTGATACTCGAGAGCACACGCTAGTAACATATCCTCCAATGTCTGAATCGTTCTTTCCGTCTGACCATCAGTCATAGGATGAAAAGCAGTACTGAACTTCAATTTGCTTCCAAAAGCTTCTTGCAATTTCTGCCAAAAGTGTGATAGAAACCTCGAGTCTCTATCTGAAATGATATCTTCTGGAACACCATGAAGTCTCATGACTTCCTTGACATAAGCATCCGCTAGCTTCTCCATTTTCCAAGTGTCATTCATTGGGATGAATCTCGCGACCTTCATTAGACGATCCACAACGACCCAAATGGCGTTGTTCTGCTTCTGTGTCAATGGTAAACCCATGACAAAGTCCATTGAAATCAAGTTCCATTTCCCACGTAGGAACTTCAAGCGATTGTATCATTCCACCCTGTCTCTTGTGTTCGATCTTGACCTTCTGACACGTTAGACACTTAGCAACGAACTCAGCGACATCTTGCTTCATACCTCTCCACCAAAACATTTGGCGAAGATCTTTGTAAAGCTTGTCTCCACCAGGATGTACAGAATAAGGTGTGTTGTGAGCTTCACCCAGAATCTGACTCTTGATTTCCGGGTCATTCGGTACACAGACGCGATCACGAAACCTCATTACACCATCTTGACCAATAGAAAAGTCCTCGGATCTACCCTCGTCCTTGTGGTGTAGAATCCGTTGAAGATCCTCAGCTGCACTTTGTTTACCCTTGATCTCGTCGAGCAAGGTTGGTCGAACTGACATATGCGCTCAGGTACATTGAATGTCACCTTTAAGCACAATCTCCACGTCTAGACTCTGTAAGTCACGAATGATCTCCTTCGGAAGTACTAAAGCAATGTTCAACGAGTGACGAGTCTTTCTACTCAAAGCGTCAGCTACCACGTTAGCTTTCCCTTCATGATACTGAATATCGATGTCGTACTCCGTCAATAACTCTAGCCATCTTCTTTGTCGCACATTCAATTCCTTTTGCGTGAATATGTACTTCAAGCTCTTGTGATCCATAAACATCTTGACAGCAGAACCATAAAGATAATGTCTCCAAATCTTCAAGGCAAACATTACAGCAGTGAGCTCTAAATCGTGAGTAGGGTAGTAATCTTCGTGCTTCTTCAGTTGTCTTGAGGCATAAGCCACTACCTTACCATGTTGCATCAAAACACAACCTAATCCATGCTTAGACGCGTCACTATAGACTACCATGTCCACCCAAAGTCCTCGGTAGCAAGCAGCTCAGTTCCTACATCGCTCCACCACTTATTGGCCTCACCCTTCAGGTAGTATGTGGCGGTGTTGACCTTTGTGTTGTCGGGCCTACTAGTCGCCCTAAACAGCTTTTCGAACTCAATAATCTAGTTCTCAAGCTTGGTGGGGTCGGAGCCACCCTCAAACATCGGAGGTTTGAGTGCATCAAAATCCCTAAAGTTGCGCGTGTCAGGGTTCTGCACATTGCGATCTTGATCTTGGTGCTCTAATTGGCACGTGATATGCTCCACGACATTGGTAAGACCTACCTCTAGACTCGCTAGTCGGTCTTGAGTTTCCATTATAATAAATCTGAGACATACAAGAGCAATGGTTGATCACCATTTCAGCAAAGTTGGTACGTTCGACCCAATTTAAGGTCTAATTGAGAGATATAGGTTATAATTGAAACCAATCTCTTGACATTTAGCAAATAGCATATAAGTTCCAATGATCGACCTTACATTGTAAGTCTAAGCAACATACTTGCTTTGAATGTTCTCAGTTGTCATGCATAATAGTTCGATATGCTATAACAAAGTAGACACATTGGTCTCACACGAGTGATAAGCAATAACGTTCACATTTCACACATCGAGGCTCCATACTATTTAGTAGGGCAATAACAATGACATTTGACTGCATACAATACATGCTTAGCCTTTGGCTCACTTTAATATGATCATACTCAATGAAAATTTCGCCATAATTCCGACATGGATTTCCTATCATGTCTAGGCAATACGAGATAGCATTACGAAGCTATGAGTCAGCCATGCAATTATGTGATAAAACGATCATATAAAACAAATACTCAACGATATCATATAATCAAATGAAGTAGTCTTGCAACGAGACAAGTTGCAAGTAAATAATAGTCAAAATATTCGTTGCCTATGCAGCTACACCAATCATCATAATTTGATCACGCAGGGCCATCACAATAATCTAAAAGTTCAATAAAACTCAAGTAAAACTACTAAATCAATCATCTGGTTCTACTTGACACTAGCACGCATCTTCTTGGCACTAGGGGACTCATCATGATCGTCCTTCTTTCGAGGCTTCACCTCCTTGCAGGGCGTGTACGGATAGGCATAACCACCTAACTTTTGAGGCATGAAACGCTTCCTAAAGTCGTCAGCGTGTTTGCGCTTCTTTGTCCAGCAAGTCTCGCACATGTCCTTTGGAGCAGGACTAACACGCGGTTGACCTTCCATTCGAACTCGGACAGGCATAACTCAGCTGCAACGCCTTTAAAGCAGAGAAACCATCTCGTGCCTTCACCATACTTCTTCTCGTGAAGATGACCACTCTTGGAGACCACGTCGTCGTACTTCTCCTTGACTCCCATCCAAGGATGGATGTTAGGTAGACCAGCCAGCAATAGCTCTACCCATAAGCCTTCATGTAGCCTCGTGCGATTCTCGTACTGATAACGCTCGATCGAAGTAAAAGCACGTCGTATGTAGATACGTATATCCTCGAGCTGAGGATCAGTAGCAAAGAATGGCTCCACAGGAGGAGACCAATCCGCAGCAGGAGTAGGTGCAGCAGTAGGTACAGGAATAGGTGCAGCAGTAGGTGCAATGTTGTTGTCGCTCTCAACACCAATATCCTCCAATTCCGGCATATCATCATCCTCATCCGGTGTAGTATGCTGGGAGGGATCTTCATCTTCATCCACATATGCAGCAGGTGCAGCAACTGGAGCAGCAACAGGCGCGTGTACAGGCGCGGGAATCGGTGCGAGAATCGGCGCGGCTATGGGTGCGGGATGCGCGGCCTCGGCGCGCGCGACCATCATGCGCGCGGCGCGGTCTTGCGTGGGTCTGCGGCGTACATTTGCGTTGTTTCCCGTCGATTCACTATCCGATGCAGCAACATACGCGGCAGGAGGTGCACGATGGGCTATGGCGTGTGCCCCTGGGTGTGCAGTCGTCATTCTAGCGGTCTTTCTTGGCCTTACCATCTACAGGTAGACAATCAAACAATGAGAACATTATAAATCACAAGCAAAGTGATTTCAAGTAATTCCTATCTTCTAGGACTACTACGCTCAACGGCTTTAATTATATTTTATTTTTCCCTAAAATGAAAGTAATCTTTATGAATTCATTTATTAATCCTAAGCAACCTTTTTAAACCTAGGGCTCTGATACCATTTTTAACACCCCCGAATTTACAACGATTTTCTGGGAACTATCGACATCGCTATCCACGAGTCGACACCACTGAACCGTCACAAACCGAAGGGCGTTACTGCAACATTTATCACTAAGGAGTAAATGCTAAGCAGAAAGAAAAGACAAGGCATCAAAAGGAGCTTCTAAGGAACTAATAAATCTAAACAGTTATTATCAGAGTTGTCTATATAGTGAGCTAAAACCATTAATCAAGTTTATTACAACTGGCCTTCAAGGGGAAAACCAAATCCAATGAATAAATAAACCATAATCAATTCCCACGATCTAATCCAAACAGAAACAGTTCTATAAACTGACGCCAACTCTAACCTTCCAAGCTGTACATCCTCAATAAATCTAAACCTGCACTTTGGTTTCCGTGACGGAAACAAAAATACAGAAGAAAAGAAAAGAAACAAAAGAGAAACAAAAATCAGATAAACTGAATAAACGTCATCCGTACCCAGTAAAAACATTTCGCAAACCTTACCTGAGTAGAAGAATCATTGAAATTCATTTGCATACGCACATAAGCATATAATCAAGCATACGCATAACGACATTCTTGTATACACAATTTTTGTATAGTGATCATACGAAATACGATACAGACAATCCGTCTTGATTAGAGAGATGTAAGAGAGCTCATTAAAACAATGATTACCCATACTGTTTATCGAAGATACAATCACGCCATAGACTTAATGACTCTAGTGTGCACACTACCTCTAGTACAATTACACGAGCCTAGAGGACTTAATAAATGTGGAATGATCCGTCCCAGACACACTGCGAGGTGCCCATAAGTAACTTGGGAATCACTCATCCCATGAACTACACCATTAGGTGCAATCCCGATAGCTCGACTACTCCTAGGGATCCATTATGAGTCTTACTCTCATTTAATTCAATTCACATAATTTGCATGGGTTGACATAGGTGGTACTACGAGACCACGACTTACTAATTAATTTCATGCTCTAGAAAATGAATAGTAAATAACGACGATAACGATAATTCAATACGATGAGAATTAAACATGCTTTAATTCAATAACGACGATAATTCAATAATGAAGACAAGTAATGTCTACCCAAATTTCGGCAGCACATCGGCAGGGTAACACGATATCCAAAAATTCCCAAATCATCAACGACATTCAATCCATAATAGATAGGTGCTCACTAGCGCTCAATAATACCCATACCATTTAGCACTTATTTAATAACATAATAATACTAATAATTCACCATTCAACAATTGTCCAATAATCGTCACATGGACTAATTAATTCCCAAAACATGATAACATCGACATGCTAATTATAAATCATATTTACAGTGGTAAACATGCTTAAGAAATCTCATAATAACGACGATATAATTTAATCATGCTTTGCATATAAATTCACAACAATTTTCCAATTAGCACATAACACATCAAAATAGTTTTGATGGGGCTTTGGAAGAAGGCAGGCATGAACGCTTACCACTAATACGCTACCAACAGTAAGTATGCTCCAACCAATTAACGATAAGCACGCTTTCTCGTTAGGTCCTAATTAAAAACAATTACCGAATCAGTATTTATTAAATATGAAAATACAAACAGTAATGAAATCTCAGTCTGATATATTTATTAAATTTCTTGATTTATTTCAACCAATATAGGCTTTTGAAAATTCGAATTCGGGTTCCGAACAAGTACCGAAAAATATAATCATTAAATAGAAAATACTGAAAATCAATTAAATAATTACGAAAAATATAAAAACGAAACCCTAACTTCCAAATTAGGTCTGGGTCACGGGTAACCATGCAAGGGGACCATGACCCGACCCATCATCACCATCACCACCCACTAGCCACCATGGCCGATGGTGATGGTAGCCGGAGCGCCAGCGAAGGGAGGAGAGAGAAAACGCGAAAGAGAGAGAAAAGAGAGTGCGAAGAGAGAAAGAGAGAAAGAAAGAGAGAGAGAGAGAGAGAGCGGGGGAGGGACGGCAACCCACCGGTCACCACCTGGGCGTCGGCCCCAGTAGGAGTGGACCCGCGGGGGAAGAAAAAGAGGAAAAGAAAGAGGAAGAGGGAGAGAAGGGAGAGGGGGACGTTACCGGCGGTGAAGGAGGCCGGTGGTGGTTCTCCGGTGAGCAGCAAAGGGAGAGGGAGGCTCGGTGGAGAGAGAGGCCGGTGAGAGGGAAAGAACGTGAGTTGGGAGAAGAGAGAGAGTGAATGCTTGAGGCTTTTGGTTCAGTTTGCAAAACTGATGAACTGTCTCACCTTTTCCTTATATAGGCATTCAGTCAACCCAAGTCAAAGACTACTAGGTTTAGGAATTTAATTAATAATTTTCTGAATTAAAAGGCTAATTAAAACCAATTAAAACTAATTAAAATTATATGTATAATTCTTATTCATATATAAAACATTTTAATTAAACTCCTCAAAATTAATAAATATAATTTATGAATGTCCCATAATAATAATTAATATTATTATGGCTTTAGTTGGATAAATTGAATCCTTAAATGAATATACGATTTAATCTCCGAAACTATTTATAAATCATTTATAAATCGATATAATAATTATAGAAAATATTGGGGTATCATAGTTATTGGGTCCCTGATAGGCTTGTAAGGGCGGTTTTACGCGATGCTAATGTTTTTTTTGGTGCAAGTCAGAAATTGTATTATTGCTCTCTGTAATGTAACAAGATTACAGTCCTTAGGCAATGCAGATCCAAGGCCACCTACTAGGTAGGGTTCCTTTTTGCTGCATCCCTCTAATACCTTACAACCCTTCAATCTGGTGCAACTCACTACAGGCAGTGGTTCACCATCTCTGTAAACATTACACTTTGCAAAAATTCTTCCTCACCATCTCTGTAAACATTACAATTTGCAAAAATTATTTCTGACTTACATCAAAATACAAAAACATAAATAGCTAAAGATATTACAATTCCTTCTAGCTTTTCAACTCTGCTTGGATCTGTTATATTTTTTCATTCTGCCTTGCTTCTTCAACCTGTTGCTGATTACCTGCTGAAACCTGCTGCCTGAGTTCCTGCACTGCTGCCTATTCCTTGCATTTGTTCTGCGTCAGATTCTCTCTGTATAAATCTGCTTCTGTATCCTTCCTGGAGCCTGCTGTCCTTTTTTCCTGCTGGATTCTTCTACCTGGATTGCAGCCTATCTTCTGCAGTCTGCTACTGGTTCCTTCCTGAAGTCTCTGCTGCAGCCTGCTGTAAGCTGCTCTCCTGTGTGCAGTGCTTCTGTATTTCTTCCATTTTCCTGATTCAGGCTCACAGTTGCCTTATCCATCTTTTATCCTTGCTTTTTAGCTTCCTATTGCTGCTGCACTGTTGGATTCTGACTCTGATTGCTTGCTGTATCTGTTGCATAATCTGTGTTGCTGGTAGACTGCTCTTTTCAAAGCATATCAGATTTCTGGCTCTCCAAATCCAGTATGCAGTTGCTGCTATTCCAGCTGCATACACTTCCTTTCTGAATCTCGAGCATTTCTGTCTACTCATCCAGTTTAGTAGCCCCTGAATTGTGCTTCCTCTTGCAGAAATATGCAGCCATGTCTGTACCTGTTTCATTATCTCTGTTGAAATACTGCAGCTAAAAAACAGATGGCCGTGACTTTCTGTCTCCTCTTTGCACAGGTAGCATATGGTGTCTCCATTAAGGAAGCCCATATTATGTAGCCTGTCTTTGGTCAGTAATCTCCCCATTTGTGCCAACCATAGACAGAAGCTGTGCCTAGGTACAGAAACTCTTCCCCATATCAGGACATAATGTCTGTATTTTGGCATATTTCCCATCAAAATTCTGTATCCACTAGCAACTGAGTACATTCCATTTTCAGTTTCCCTCCACACTCCTCTTGTTGAATAGTGCTCCTGGAAGTGACTTTTGATCTTGTTAAGCTTAGTCCAATACCAGCTGGCTCCCCATACAGGAGCATAATTCCAGAAATTACTTCCTTTCAAATATACTCCATTAATCCACTTCACCCACAATGTGTCCTTTTTTGTGGCTATATCCCAAATGTGCTTCCCATTTAGGGCTATATTAAACCATTTGCAATGTTTAATATTTATCCCCCCATTTCTCCTTGGTCTGCATACTACTTCCCAAGCCACCAGGCTAGTTTTGTGCTTGAGGTCAGTTCCCCCCCCCCCAAAGAAACAATCTGCATTTTTTCTCTATGCTTTTTAGTACTCCAGCAGGCATAACAAATATGCTTGACCAGTAGACATGTATAGATAATAATACAGAATTTATTAGTTGTGCCCTTCCTGCATATGAGAGGTTCCTGGAAGCCCATGTGTGAAGTCTTTTTGTCATTTTATCCATCAAGCATTCACAATCCATTTTGCTCCATTTTGATGGGGATAGAGGGACACCTAGGTATTTCATTGGCAATGTACCCTCCTGAAACCCTGAGAGGCTCACCAGCACCCTTTTCTCTTGTTCACTAACCCCTGCCACATAAATGCTTGACTTTTCCTGGTTTGCACATAAACCAGTGGCTTGTGAGAAGTAATTCAGGCACTCCATTAGGATATTCACAGAGTCAGGTGTAGCTTTGCAGAAACACATCAAGTCATCTGCAAAGCATAGATGACTTAGTGCAAGTTCTTTGCACATGGGGTGCCAGTTGAAGCTGTTGTCCATGCAAGCTATCTTCAAGGTTCTTGACAGGTATTCCATCACTAGCACAAAAATTAGTGGAGAAATTGGGTCTCCTTGTCTAATGCCACGCTTGGCAGTGAAATATCCATGGGCTTCCCCATTCAGGTTGATGCTGAAGCTTGCTGTTTGCACACATTCTAGTATCCACCCACTAAATTTCAATGGGAATCCATATCCTTGCATCATTTCCTTGATAAAACCCCAGTGTACTGTGTCATAGGCTTTCCTGAGGTCAATCTTCATCAGGCATCTTGAGGAGGATTGTTTTCTGTTATAGTGCTTGATTAGATCCTGACAAATCATAATGTTGTGGACTATGGATCTTTGTGCCACAAAAGCTCCCTGGTTTACAGAAATTAGTTCTGGTAGTACTCTTGCCAGTCTTCCACATAGGATCTTGGAGATGCACTTGTAGATGGTGTTGCAACAGGCTATGGGTCTGTAATCAGAAGCCTTTTCAGGATTTGATATTTTCTGCACAAGACATAAGTTAGTTGCATTCACTTCTTTTAGCATTTTGGAAGACTCAAAAAAATCAATAATGGCCTCTGTCACTTCCTGCCCCACTGTTTGCCATGCTTCTTTGAAAAACCCTGATCCAAATCCATCAGGGCCTGGGCTCTTATTACAGTCAATTTCAAACATAGCTCTCTTTACTTCTTCAGCAGTCATAGGGGCAATCAGAGACATCTGTTGGTGTATGTCTAGTCTGTGTCCTGCTGAGAAGAAGCTGCTTTCTGCTGAAGTGGCTCTGATTCCAGCAACTCCTAGCATTCCTCTGTAGAATTCCACAAATTCCTTCACAATCTGGTTCTTTTCCTCTAGCAAGGTACCTTCCTGTGTCTTAATGGAGTGTACTCTGTGCTGCTGCCTTTTTTGCTTCGTAAGTGCATGGAAAAATTGAGTGTTTCCATCCCCTAGTTGAATCCATTTTGCCTTGCTCTTTTGTTGTAGGAAGTTCTCTGCTGCCATATTCAGATCATTATATCTCTTCCTTGCTTGCACTTCCTCTTGCTGTATGGTCTCATTTAGAGGGTCCTGGTTTGCTGTATTCTGTGATTGATTCATAATATTCCTAGCTATCTCAGCTTGCTTTAGTATCCCACTGAAATCATCCCTATTTAGCTTTTTCAGCACTCCTCTCACATTTTTCAGTTTCTGGTACACTCTGAACATTTTTGTGCCTTGTGTTCTGATGTTCCAAGCTTGCTGCACCTTAGCTTGAAAATCAGAGTGGAGGCTCCACATGTTGAAATATTTAAAGGGGTTGTTTCTATTTTTTGTGGGCTCTCTGTGCATAGTTAAACAAATTGGGGAATGATCAGACACATCCTCTGTATGGAATTTAAGATCACATTGATCAAATTCCTGAATCCAAAGGCTGTTGGCAAAAACCCAATCTATTTTAGAATAAACTCTCCCTCCCCTTTCATGCTTATTGTTCCAAGTAAATTCACACCTAGTCCAGCTCAATTCTGTTAGTTTACAGTCCTCTAAACAGTCCTTGAAGTCCTGTACTTCAGAATATGTGACTGGGGCACCTCCTTGCCTATTACCAGGTGTTAATACATTATTGAAGTCCCCCCCAACAATCCATGGTACGTTGCAGTTCAGTGCATAGCCAGAAAGGTCCTGCCACAGTTGCTTTCTTTCCTCTTTTTCATTCAGCCCATACACAAAACTCACCACAGACTCTTTTTTTTTCACTATATTAAAAACTTTGCAAGTCATCATTTGCACAGATGAAAATAACACATTAACATGGAAATAATTTGGTAACCATCTAATCCAGATTCTACCTAATCTATGATTATTATGGTTGCTAATTGATTCCCACTCTGGCATGAAATTTCTCTTGCATTTTGCTAAATTAATTTCCCTAATTTTAGTTTCTAACAGAACCACCATGCCACAGTCGATGCTAATGTTTTCGCCCAAAAACGGGCGACATGGGTGATATCTGAGTTCGGGAATCAAGGTGACCCGCCCGGGGCACCGGGGGTCCCTTAGGGCCATAATAGAGTCCCCGAAAAAATTTCTGCCCATATCGTACGGGAGACCCCTATGGGACATGGGAGGCCCCTAGGGTCGTTTATTGGGTCCTAGATAGGCTTGTAAGGGTTGTTTTACGCGATGCCAATGTTTCGGCCCAAAAACGGGCGACATGGGTGATATCTGAGTTCGGGAATCAAGGTGACCCGACCGGGGCACCGGGGGTCCCCTAGGGCAATAATAGAGTCCCCGAAAAAATTTCGGCCCATTTCGTACACGAGACCCCTATGGGACATGTGAGGCCCCTAGGGTCGGCTATTGGGCCATAATAGAGTCCCTGAAAAAATTTCGGGCGAAGACAGCAACCAGGCCCCGGGAATGCTGTATGGGACGTCTACTAGGCCATTTTACGCAAAGTTTTCGACGTTAATATTTTCGACCCATATCGTACGGGAGACCCCTATGGGACGTGGGAGGCCCCTAGGGTCGATTATTGGGTCCCTGATAGGCTTGTAAGGGCGGTTTTACGCGATGCCAATGTTTTGGCCAAAAAATGGGCGACATAGGTTATATCTGAGTTCGGGAAACAAGGTGGCCCGACCGGGGCACCGGGGCTCCCCTAGGGCCATAATAGAGTCCCCGAAAAAATTTCGGCCCATATCGCACACGAGACCCCTATGGGACATGGGAGGCCCCTAGGGTCGGCTATTGGGTCCCTGATAAGCTTGTAAGGGCGGTTTTACGCGATGCCAATGTTTTGGCCTAAAAACAAGCGACATGGGTGATATCTGAGTTCGGGAATTAAGGTGACCCTCCCGGAGCACCGGGGGTCCCGTAGGGCCATAATAGAGTCCCCGAAAACGGCAATGTTTTCGGGCCCCGGGAATGCTCTAGAGGATGTGCTCTGGGCCATTTTACGCAATGTTTTCGACGTTAATATTTTCGACCCATATCGTACGGGAGACCCCTAAGGGACATGGGAGGCCCCTAGGGTCGGTTATGGGGTCCCTGAGAGGCTTGTAAGGACGGTTTTACGCGATGCCAATGTTTTTGGTGCAAGTCAGAATTGTATTATTGCTCACTGTAAAGTAACACGATTACCGCCCATAGGCAGTGCAAATCCAAGGCCACCTGCTAGGTAGGGTTCCTTTTTTCTACATCCCTTTACTACCTTACAAACTATATCTATAAGTACATACAAAATACAAAATCATTTCCTGACTTACAACAAAAATACAGATACATAATAAGTCAATGTTTTAGCCCCAAAACGGGCCAGATAGGTTATATCTGAGTTCGGGAATCAAGGTGACCCTCCCGGGGCACCGGGGGTCCCTTAGGGCCATAATAGAGTCCCCGAAAAAATTTCGGGCGAAAACGGCAACCGGGCCCCGGGAATGCTCTAGGGGACGGGTTCTGGGCCATTTTACGCAAAGTTTTCGACGTTAATATTTTCGGCCCATATCGTACGTGACCCCTATGGGAAATGCGAGGCCCCTAGGGTCGCTTATTGGGTCCTTGATAGGCTTGTAAGGGCGGTTTTACGATGCCAATGTTTTGGCCCAAAAACGGGCGACATGGGTGATATCTGAGTTTGGGAATCAAGGTGACCCTCCTAGGGCACCGGGGGTCCCCTAGGGCCATAATAGAGTCCCCGAAAAAATTTCGGGTGAAAACGGCAACCGGGCCCAGGGAACGCTCTAGGGTACGTGTTCTGGGCCATTTTACGCAAAGTTTTCGACGTTAATATTTTCGTCCCATATCGTCCGGGAGACCCCTATGGGACATGGGAGGCCCCTAGGGCCGGTTATTGGCTCCCTGATAGGCTTGTAAGGGCGGTTTTACGCGATGCCAATGTTTTGGCCCAAAAACGGGCGACATGGGTGATATCTGAGTTCGGAAATTAAGATGCCCTCCCGGGGCACCGGGGGTCCCGTAGGTCCATAATAAAGTCCCTGAAAAAATTTCGGGCGAAAACGGCAACCGGGCCGCGGGAATGCTCTAGGGGACGTGTTCTGGGCCATTTTACGCAAAGTTTTCGGCGTTAATATTTTCAGCCCATATCGTACAGGTGATCCCTATGGGACGTGGGAGGCCCATGGGGTCGAATATTAGGTCCCTATAGGCTTGTCAGGGCGGTTTTACGCGATGCCAATGTTTTGGCCCAAAACCGAGCGACATGGGTGATATCGGGAATCAAGGTGACCCTCCCGGGGCACCGGGGATCCCCTAGGGCCATAATAGAGTCCCCAAAAAAATTTCGGGCGAAAACGGGAATCGGGCCCCGGAAATGCTTTAGGGGACGTGTTCTTGGCCATTTTACGCAAAGTTTTCGACGTTAATATTATCGGCCCATGTCGTACGGGAGACCCCTATGGGACGTGGGTGGCCCTTAGGGTCGGTTACTGGGTCCCTGATAGGCTTCTAAAGGCGGTTTTACGCGATGCCAATGTTTTGGCCCAAAAACGGGTGACATGTGTATATCTGAGTTCGGGAATCAAGGTGACCCTCTCAGGGCACCGCGGGTCCCCTATGGCCATAATAGAGTCCCCGAAAAAATATCGGGCGAAAACGGCATCCGGGCCCCGGGAATGCTCTAGGGGACGTGTTATGGGTCATTTTACGCAAAGTTTTCGACGTTAATATTTTCGGCCCATGTCGTACGGGAGACCCCTATGGGACGTGGGTCGGTTATTGGGTCCCTGATAGGCTTGTAAGGGCGGGTTTAAGCGATGCCAATGTTTTGGCCCAAAAATGGGCGACATGGATGATATCGGAGTTCGGGAATCAAGGTGACCGCCCCGGGGCACCGGGGGTCCCCTAGGGCCATAATAGAGTCCCCGAAAAAATTCAGGCGAAAACGGCAACCGGGCCGCGGGAATGCTCAAGGGGACGTGTTCTGGGACATTTTACGCAATGTTTTCGACGTTAATATTTTCGGCCGATATCGTATGGGACCCCTATGGGACGTGCGAGGCCCCTAGGGTCGGTTATTGGGTCCCTGATAGGCTTGTAAGGGCGGTTTTACGCGATGCCAATGTTTTGGCCCAAAAACGGGCGACATGGGTGATATCTGAGTTCGGGAATCAAGGTTTCCCTCCCGGGGCACCGGGGGTCCCCTAAGGCCATAATAGAGTCCCGGAAAAAATTTCGGCAAAACGGCAACCGGCCCCCGTGAATGCTCTAGGGGACGTGTTCTGGGCCATTTTACGCAAAGTTTTCGACGTTAATATTTTCAGCCCATATCGTACAGGAGACCCCTATGGGACGTGGGAGGCCCCTGGGGTCGGTTATTTGGTCCCTGATAGGCTTGTCAGGGCGGTTTTACGCGATGCAAATGTTTTGGCCCAAAAACGGGCGACATGTGTATATCTGAATTCGGGATTCAAGGTGACCCTCTCCGGGCACCGCGGGTCCCCTAGGGCCATAATAGAGTCCCCGAAAAAATTTCGGGCGAAAACGGCATCCGAGCCACGGGAATGCTCTAGGGGACGTGTTCTGGGCCGCTTTACGCAAAGTTTTCGACGTTAATATTTTCGGGCCATGTCGTACGGGAGACCCCTATGGGACGTGGGAGGCCCCTAAAGTCGGTTATTGGGTCCCTGATAAGCTTGTAAGGGCGGGTTTAAGCGATGCCAAGGTTTTTTTTTTTTTTTTTTTTTTTTTTTTGGTGCAAGTCAGAAATTGTATTATTGCTCTCTGTAATGTAACAAGATTACAGTCCTTAGGCAATGCAGATCCAAGGCCACCTACTAGGTAGGGTTCCTTTTTGCTGCATCCCTCTAATACCTTACAACCCTTCAATCTGGTGCAACTCACTACAGGCAGTGGTTCACCATCTCTGTAAACATTACACTTTGCAAAAATTCTTCCTCACCATCTCTGTAAACATTACAATTTGCAAAAATTATTTCTAACTTACACGATGCCAATGTTTTGGCTCAAAAATGGGCGACATGGATGATATCGGAGTTCGGGAATCAAGGTGACCCTCCCCGGGCACCGGGGGTCCCCTAGGTCCATAATAGAGTCCCTGAAAAAATTCAGGCGAAAACAGCAACCGGGTCGCGGGAATGCTCTAGGGGACGTGTTCTGGGCCAATTTAAGCAAAGTTTTCGTCGTTAATATTTTCAGCGCATATCGTATGGGGCCCCTATGGGACGTGCGAGGCCCCTAGGGTCGGTTATTGGGTCCCAGATAGGCTTGTAAGGGCGGTTTTACGCGATGCCAATGTTGTTTTTTTTTTTTTTTTTTTTTTTTTTTTTTTTTTTTTTTTTTTTTTTTTTTTTTGGTGCAAGTCAGAAATTGTATTATTGCTCTCTGTAATGTAACAAGATTACAGTCCTTAGGCAATGCAGATCCAAGGCCACCTACTAGGTAGGGTTCCTTTTTTCTACATCCCTCTACTACCTTACATCCCTTCAATCTGGTGCAACTCACTACAGACAGTGGTTCACCAGCTCTGTAAACATTACAATTTGCAAAAATTGTTTCTCACCATCTCTGTAAACATTACAATTTGCAAAAATTATTTCTGACTTACAGCAAAATACAAAAACATATATATCTAAAAATATTACAACAAAAACTTCCAGGAGCTGATTCATTCCTCCTTCTTTCTTGCTTCATCTACCTGCTGTGCCCACTCAAGCTGATCCACATCACTCTACTGTCTAGCTCCCTGTACAGGTATTGGAGTCCTACATTCCTTCTGTTTTTTCCTGCAAAAACCTCTCCTGTAGTCTGGTCCTGCCTATCTGCTGGGTCTGCTGTGGTACACAGATCAGCTTAAACTCTCTCTAACCATTTTTTATCCCTGCTGTTGATCTTTCTCATCCTGCTGCGTTACTGCATTGCTACTGAAAACTGCTGCCTGAATTCCTGCACAGCTGCATTTGTTCTGATTCAGAGTCTCTCTGTATCAATCTGTTTCTGTATCCTTCCTGGAGCCCTTTTCCTCAATGTCCTCTGTTGGGGCATTCTTCCTGAGCTGATATATCTTCCCCTTTTTTTTCCAGCAATCACAGTTTGCTGTCTTCCTCCTGCTATCCATTGTCTTGATTTCTATACAGGTACTGATGTCCTGCTTTCTCAGCTGGTTGCTCATCTGGTGCAGTTCTGTCTTTCTACCTGAGTCTTTTGTGGTGCAAGAGCAATTAAATTCTTTCTAGCCATTTTTTGTCCTTGCTGTTGATTTTTCTCAGTCTGCTGCACTGTTGTATTCTGACCCTCACTGGTTGTTGGATCTGCTGCATGGTCTGCATCTCAGTAAGAGTGCTTCCCACAAAATGTTTAATGTTCCTGCTTCTCCACAGCCAGTATACTGCTGCTGCTATCCCAGCTGCATACACTTCCTTCCTGAAATTTGAGCATTTCTGCCTACTTATCCAGTTCAGCAAGCTCTGAATTGTGTTTGTTCTTGATGTAATCTGTAACCAGCTTCTCACTTGCTCTAAAACACCTGCAGCTATATTACATGTGAAGAAAAGGTGATTATGATCTTCTGGCTTTGCTTTGCACAGGTTGCATACATCATCTCCATTTAGGAAGCCCATTTTCTGCAATCTGTCCTTAGTTAACAATCTCCCCTGTTGAGCCAACCATAGGCAGAAGCTGTGTCTTGGCATTGTTACTCTTCCCCATATCAGATTGGCATGTCTATATTTAGGCATATCTCCCATCAAAGTGCTATATCCCCTTGCAGCTGTATAGCAACCATCTGCATCTCTTTTCCAGACCCCTCTGGATGTGTAATGCTCCTGGAAATAGCTCTTGCTTTTGTTGAGTTTGGTCCAGTACCAGCTGGCACCCCACACTGGTGCATAGTCCCAGAGATTGGTGCCTTTCAGATATATCCCATTTATCCATTTTACCCACAAGGTATCTTTTTTTGTGGCTAAATCCCAGATATGTTTTCCATTCAGAGCCAAATTAAACCATTTGCAATTTTTTATGTTTATGCCCCCATTTTTCCTAGGTCTGCATACTATATCCCATGCCACCAGGTTGGTTTTATGCTTCTGCTCAGTGGAACCCCATAAGAAATATCTGCATTTTTGTTCTACATTTTTAAGTACCCCTGCAGGCATTATGAAAATGCTAGACCAGTACACATGTATAGAGAAAAGCACAGAATTTATGAGTTGAGCTCTTCCTGCATATGATAGATTCCTAGAGGCCCATATCTGTAATTTTTTGGTCATTTTATCAACCAAGCACTCACAGTCAATTTTGCTCCATTTAGATGGTGAAAGTGGGACTCCCAAATACTTCATAGGTAATGTACCCTCCCTGAACTCAGATAATGCTAACAATTCTCTTTTTGTTTCCTCATCCACACCAGCTATGTAAAGGTTAGATTTCTCCTTATTGGCATACAGACCAGTCGCTTGTGCAAAGTAATTTATGCAATTCATCATAATACTTACAGATTCAGGGCCTGCTTTGCAGAAACACATCAAATCATCAGCAAAGCACAAGTGACTCAAAGCTAGTTCCTTGCACATGGGGTGCCAGCTGAAGCTTTTGTCCTTACATGCTATTTTCAGAATCCTTGAGAAATACTCCATGACCAGCACAAATATCAATGGGGATACTGGATCTCCTTGTCTGATGCCACGTTTAGCAAGAAAGAATCCATGTACCCCTCCATTTATGTTGATGCTGAAACTTGCAGTTTGTATACATTCAAGTATCCATCCAATGAACTTAATTGGGAATCCATACCCTTGCAGCATCTCCTTGATAAAACTCCAGTGGATTGTATCATAAGCTTTCCTCAGGTCTATCTTCATCAAGCATCTAGGTGAGGATTGCTTCCTGTTGTAGTGCTTGATTAGGTCCTGACATATCATGATGTTGTGCACAATTGACCTCTGTGCCACAAAGGCACCCTGGTTCACAGAGATGAGGTCAGGTAGCACTGTTGCCAATCTTCCACATAGGATCTTTGAAATGCATTTGTATATGGTGTTGCAGCATGCTATAGGTCTAAAATCAGAGGCTTTTTCAGGGTTCCCTATTTTTTGCACAAGACAAAGGTTAGTTGCATTCACCTCTTTCAGCATTTTAGAGGATTCAAAAAAATCTATAATTGCATTGGACACTTCTTCCCCGACAATACTCCATGCTTCCTTGAAGAAGCCTGAGCCAAAGCCATCAGGGCCTGGGCTTTTATTCTTATCAATGTCAAACATAGCTCTCTGTACTTCCTCAGCAGTCACTGGATCACTAATGCTCATCTGTTGTTGCATATTTAATTTCTTCCCTGCTGTAAAGAAACTCTCCTCTGCTGTAGTGCCTCTGGTGCCTGATACCCCCAGCATCTTCCTGTAAAACCCCACAAATTCTTCAATAATCAAATCTTTATCCTCCAATAAGATGCCCTCTTGTGTCTTGATGGAGTGCAATCTGTTTTGTTGCCTTCTCTGTTTCATAATTGCATGGAAAAACTGATTATTTTCATCTCCCAGTTGCACCCATCTAGCCTTGCTCTTTTGTTGAAGGAATGTCTCAGCTGCCAGGTTTAGGTCATTGAACCTTTTCCTAGCCTGAATTTCTCCCTTCTGCAGTAGCTCATTCAGTGGCTCTTTGCTTGCATCTTCCTGTGCTTGATTCATCACTGATCTAGCAATATCAGTCTGTACTAAAATATCACTAAATTCAGCTCTGTTAAGCTTTTTCAAGGCCTGTTTCACATTTTTCAGTTTTTGGTAAACCCTAAACATTTTAGTACCATGAGTTCTACAATTCCATGCTTGCTGCACCAAGGCTAGGAATTCAGAGTGGAGGCACCACATATTAAAGAATTTAAAGGGGGTTTTATTTATAATTTGGTTTTTGTGCAGATTTATGTAGATAGGGGAATGATCAGATACATCCTCTGGCATGAACTGTAGGGTGCACTGGTCAAACTCCTGCATCCATAAACTATTGACAAAAACCCAATCAATCTTAGAGTATACTCTTTCCCTCCCTTCATGCCTATTGTTCCAGGTGAATGGGCAACCAGACGAGCTCATTTCAGTGAGGAAACAACTATCCATACAGGATTTAAAATCCTGGATTTCAGCAAAGGTGACTGGCAAACCACCTTGTCTGTTCCCAGGTAGCAAAACATTGTTGAAATCCCCCCCAACAATCCATGGTTTGTTGCAGATAGTTGCAAAATCATTAATGTCCTTCCACAATTGCTTCCTATCTTCTTTCTCATTCATTCCATATACAAAACTCACCACAAAATCCTTTTTCCCCTCCTTGTTTCTCACATTACAAATTACCATTTGCACAGAGGAAAAAATAATATCAACATGAAAATAATTAGGTAACCACCTAATCCATATTCTACCATGTCTGTGTTCATTGTGGTTGCTAAAAGATTCCCATTCTGGCATGAAACTATTTTTGCATTTTTCCATATTAACTAATCTAATTTTTGTTTCAAGAAATGCCACCAATCCACATTTATTATTTTTACAGTAGAGGGCCACATCCCTCTGCTTGTTTGGGCCATTCAGGCCTCTAACATTCCAAATAAGCAACCTATCCATGACTATTAGTCAAGATAGGAGTCTTACCATGTTCTGGCTCTTCCTCTGGTGGTTGTTCTTCCTGCATTCCTGGCTCTGTTACTTGCCCTTGTACCTGTCTTCCCTCTTGTTCCCCATCTACTTCTTGCAGTATCTCAAAGGGGTTCTGTAATTGGGTTGCTGCATTGTTGGTCTGTTGGACTTGTCTATAGACACCTCTTCCAGGCCTTGCCCCTCTCCCTGCATTGCCCATCCTGCCTCTGCCTCTCCCTGCATTCTGCCATTGCTGTGTTGTTGGCTTTGCTTGCTGTGCAGGTATTTGTTGCCCAGGTATTGTCTGTGTCATAGGCTCCTGTATTGCTTTCTTTTTCCTGCATTCAGTCTCACTGTGTCCATGTTGTTTGCAGTGGTTGCATAGTACAGGTTTCCAGTCATACTCGACTTCTTGTTCCACTATGTTCCCTCTTTCATTCTTGTAGTGTACCTTATCTGGATATTTCCCCCCTATCTCCACTTCAATCAACACTCTGGCATACTGGATCCCTACTTTCAGTTCATTGTTTCTGTCAGCCATCATTGGTCTGCCTACCAAGCCCAAAAACGGGCGACATGGATGATATCGGAGTTCGGGAATCAAGGTGACCCTCCCGGGGCACCGGGGGTCCCCTAGGGCCATAATAGAGTCCCCGAAAAATTTCGGGCCAAAGCGGCAGCCGAGCCCCAGGAATGCTCTAGGGGACGTGTTCAGCGCCATTTTACGCAAAGTGTTCGACGTTAATATTTTCGGCCCATATCGT
This sequence comes from Tetragonia tetragonoides, assembly GCA_038025085.1. Lineage (NCBI taxonomy): Eukaryota > Viridiplantae > Streptophyta > Magnoliopsida > Caryophyllales > Aizoaceae > Tetragonia > Tetragonia tetragonoides. The sequence continues at coordinate 27,991,636 of CM076142.1, forward strand.
ACGGGAGACCCCTATGGGACATGGGAGGCTCCTAGGGATGGTTACTGCGTCCTTAATAGGCTTGTAAGGACGGCTTTACGCAATGCCAATATTTTGGCCAAAAAACGGGCGACATAGGTGATATCTGAGTTCGGGAATCAAGGTGACCCTCCCGGGGCACCGGGGGTCCGCTAAGGCCATAATAGAGTCCCCGAAAAACTTTTGGGGAAAACGGCAACAGGGCCTCGGGAATGCTCTAGGGGAAGTGTTCTAAGCCATTTTACGCAAAGTTTTTGACAATATTTTCAGCCTATATCGTACGGGAGACCACTATGGGACATGGGAGGCCCCTAGGGTTGGTTATTGGGTCCCTGATAGGCTTGTAAGGGCGGTTTTACGCGATGCCCATGTTTTGGCCCAAAAATCAAAACGGCAACCGGGCCTTGGGAATGCTCTAGGGGGACGTGTTCTGGGCCATTTTATGCAACGTTTTCGACGTTAATATTTTCGGCCCATATCGTATGGGAGACCCCTATGGGACATGGGAGGCCCCTAGGGTCGGTTATTGGCTCCCTGATAGGCTTGTATGGGCGGTTTTACGCGATGCAAATGTTTTGGCCCAAAAACGGGCGACATGGGTGATATCTGAGTTCGGCAATCAAGGTGACCCCCCCGGGGCGCCAGGGCTCCCATAGGGCCATAATAGAGTCTTTGAAAAAATTTCTTGGGAAAACGGCAACCGGACCCCTGGAATGCTCTGGGGGACGTGTTCTGGGCCATTTTACGCAAAGTTTTCGACGTTAATATTTTCGGCCCATATCGTACGGGAGACCCCTCTGGGACATGGGAGGCCCCTAAGGTCGGTTATTGGGTCATTGGTAGGCTTGTAAGGGCAGTTTTACGCGATGCCAATGTTTTGGCCCAAAAACGGGCGACATGGGTGATATCAAAGTTCGGGAATCAAGGTGGCCCTCCCGGGGCACTAGGGGTCCCCTAGGGCCATAATAGAGTCCCCGAAAAAATTTCGGGGGAAAACGGTAACCGGACCCTGGGAGTGCTCTAGGGGACGTGTTCTGGTCCATTTTACGCAAAGTTTTCAACGTTAATATTTTCGGCCCATAACGTACGGGAGATCGCTATGGGACGTGGGAGGCCCCTGGGGTCGGTTATTGGGTCCCTGATAGGCTTGTCAGGGCGGTTTTACGCGATGCCACTGTTTTGGCCCAAAAACGGGCGACATGGGTGATATCTGTGTTCGGGAATCAAGGTGACCCTCCCGGGGCACCGGGAGTCCCCTAAGGCCATAATAGAGTCCCCGAAAAACTTCTGGCGAAAACGGCAACAGGGCCTCGGGAATGCTCTAGGGGACGTGTTCTAAGCCATTTTACGCAAAGTTTTTGACAATATTTTCAGCCTATATCGTACGGGAGACCACTATGGGACATGGGAGGCCCCTAGGGTTGGTTATTGGGTCCCTGATAGGCTTGTAAGGGCGGTTTTACGTGATGCCCATGTTTTGGCCCAAAAATGGGCGACATGGGTCATCTGAGTTCGGAAATCAAGGTGACCCTCCCGTGGCACCGGGGGTCCCCTAGGGCCATAATAGAGTCTCCGAAAAAGGTTCGGGCGAAAATGGCAACCGGGCCCCAGGAATGCTCTAGGGGACGTGTTCTGGGCCATTTTACGCAAAGTTTTCGACGTTAATATTTTTGGCCCATATCGTACGGGAGACCCCTATGGGACATGGGAGGCCCCTAGGGACGGTTATTAGGTCATTGATAGGCTTGTAAGGGCGGCTTTACGCGATGCCAATATTTTGGCTCAAAAACGGGCGACATGGGTGATCTCTGAGTTCGGGATTCAAGGTTTCCCGCCCGGGGCACCAGGGGTCCCTTAGGGCCATAATAAAGTCCCCGAAACAATTTCGGCAAAACGGCAACCGGTCCCCGGGAATGCTCTAGGGGACGTGTTCTGGGCCATTTTACGCAAAGATTTCGACGTTAATATTTTCAGCCCATATCGTACAGGAGACCCCTATGGGACGTGGGAGGCCCCTAGGGTCGATTATTTGGTCCCTGATAGGCTTGTCAGGGCGGTTTTATGCGATGCCAATGTTTTTTCTTGGTGCAAGTCAGAAATTGAATTATTGCTAGCTGTAATGTAACAAGATTACAGCCCATAGGCAATGCAGATCCAAGGCCACCTACTATGTAGGGTTCCTTTTTTCTACATCCTTTTACTACCTTACAAACCTAGAGTCAATCTGGAGCAACTCACTACAAGCAGTGGTTCACCATCTCTGTAAACACAACAAAATACAAAAATCATTTCTAACTTACAGCAAAATACAAAAACATAATAAGCTGAAATATTACAACTTCTTCTAGCCTTTCTGATTTGCTGGATTCTATTTCTTCCTCACTCTGCCTAGCTTCAGCAAACTGCTGCTGATTCCCTGCTGAAATCTGCTGCCTGACTTTCTGCATAGGTTCTCATGCCTTTCAGAACTGCTGGATACTCTGCTGAAAACCTGATGTATTCTGCTTCTGACTTTCAATTGAAGCTACTGTACTGCATCATAGACAGTCTTTTCTCTTCAAATTTCATTCTGATGCAGACTGTCTGCTGGCTCTACTGCATGGTCTGATCCATTTCACTTCTGACTATATCTCCCCTATCCATCTCTTATCCCTACTGGTAATCTTCCTCTTGCTGTTACTGCATTGTTGGATTCTGATTCTGACAACTTGCTGAACCTGTTGTATGATCTGTGACACTGGTATACTGCCTTCACCAACAAAATGAGTATTCCTGCATCTCCAGACCCAATAAACTGCTGCTGCTAGCCCTGATGCATATACTTCCTTCCTAAGTCTCGAGCATTTTTGCCCGCTTATCCAGTTGAGCATCCCCTGAATTGTTTTTGCTTTTGCTGAAATTTGCAGCCATCCCCTTAGTTGATCCAGGACTGCTGTTGACACTTTGCAGTTGAAGAACAGGTGGTTGTGGTCCTCTGGTTTCAGCTTGCACATGTAGCATATAGCAGCCCCATTCAAGAATCCCATTCTCTGCAACCTGTCCTTTGTTAATAATCTTCCCATTTGAGCCAGCCACAGGCAAAGGCTTTGTCTAGGCATGGATTTCTTCCCCCATATCAAATCAGCATGTCTGCATTTTGGCATGTTTCCTTGCAGCATTCTGTATCCACTTGCAGCAGAATAAATGCCATCAGATGCATACTTCCATACTCCCCTTGTTATGTATTGCCCCTGGAAATATCTTTTGATTTTGTTCAGCTTATTCCAGTACCAGCTTGTGCCCCATACTGGAACATAATTCCAGAGATTTTCTCCTTTCAGATAAATCCCATTAATCCATCTTACCCACAGAGTGTCTTTTTTTGTGGCTATATCCCAGATATGCTTCCCATTTAGAGCTATGTTGAACCATTTGCAATTCTTGACATTTAGTCCACCATTTTTCCTTGGTCTGCATACAATATCCCAAGCCACCAAGCTTGTCTTGTGCTTCTGTACAGTTGTCCCCCACAAGAAAAATCTGCATTTTTGCTCCACACTTTTTAGTACCCCAGTAGGCATTATGAAGATGCTTGACCAGTATACATGTATGGAGAATAATACAGAGTTTATAAGTTGGACTCTCCCTACATAAGAGAGGTTTCTGGAGGCCCAAATCTGCAACATTTTTGTCATTTTGTCCACCAAGCATTCACAATCTATTTTGCTCCATTTAGATGGGGACAGTGGGACACCCAGGTATTTCATGGGCAAAGTACCCTCCCTGAACCCTGATATGTGCAACAGTTCATTTTTTCCTTGTTCATTTACCCCTGCTATGTAAATATTTGATTTTTCCTTGTTAGCAAATAAACCAGTTGCTTTTGAAAAGTGGTTTATGCTGTTCATCATGGTACTCACAGAGACAGGGTCAGCTTTACAAAAGCACATTAAGTCATCAGCAAAGCATAGGTGGCTCAATGCAAGCTCTTTGCACATGGGGTGCCAGCTGAAGCTCTTATCCATACAGACTATCTTCAAGATCCTTGACAGATATTCCATTACCAGTGCAAATATTAATGGAGAGATTGGGTCACCTTGTCTGATGCCACGTTTTGCAATAAAGTTTCCATGTTCTTCCCCATTTACATTGATACTGAAACTTGCTGTTTTGATGCATTCAAGTAACCATCCACTGAATTTTACAGGGAATCCATACCCTTGCAGCATTTCCTTCACAAAACCCCAGTGAATTGTGTCATATGCTTTCCTTATGTCAATCTTCATCAAGCATCTAGGAGATGATTGTTTCCTGTTATAGTGCTTAATAAGATCCTGACATATCATGATGTTGTTAACAATTGACCTCTGAGCAACAAAGGCTCCCTGGTTCACTGATACCAGCTCAGGTAGTACTTTTGCCAATCTCCCACACAAGATCTTGGAGATGCATTTGTAGATTGTATTACAACAAGCTATTGGTCTGAAGTCTGATGCCTTCTCTGGGTTTTGTATCTTCTGTACAAGGCATAAGTTTGTAGCATTCACCTCCTTGAGCATTCTAGATGAGTCAAAAAAATCAATTATGGCTTCAGTTACTTCTTGCCCTACAATTTGCCATGCTTCTTTGAAAAAGCCTGATCCAAAGCCATCAGGCCCTGGGGTTTTATTACAGTCAATTTCAAACATTGCTTTTTTCACCTCATCTGCAGTCACAGGGGCAATAAGGTTCATCTGTTGGTGAATGTCTAGTTTGTGGCCTGCTTGGAAGTATCTGTCTTCTGCTATGGTTGCTCTGACCCCTGAGACCCCCAACATATCTTTGTAAAACCTCACAAATTCCTCCATAACCATATTCTGATCTTCCAATAGGATCCCCTGCTGTGTCCTGATGGAATGAACTCTATTGTTGTTCCTTCTTTGCTCCATGACTGCGCGATGCCAATGTTTTGGCCCAAAAACGGGCGACATGGGTGATTTCTGAGTTCGGGAATCAAGGTGCCCCTCCCGGGGCACCGGGGGTCCCCTAGGGCCATAATAGAGTCCCCGAAATAATTTCGGGCGAAAACAGGAACCGGGCCCTGGAAATGCTTTAGGGGACATGTTCTTGGCCATTTTACGCAAAGTTTTCGACGTTAATATTTTCGGCCCATATCGTACGGGAGACCCCTATTGGACATGGGAGGCCCCTAGGGTCGGTTATTGGGTCCTTGATAGGCTTGTAAGGGCGGTTTAACGCGATGCCAATGTTTTGGCGCAAAAACGGGCGACATGGGTGATATCTGAGTTCGGGAATCAAGGTGAGCCTCTCGGGGCACTGGGGGTCCCCTAGGGCCATAATAGAGTCCCCGAAAAAATTTCGGGCGAAAATAGCAGCCGGGCCCTGGGAATGCTCTAGGGGACGTGTTCTGGGCCATTTTATGCAAAGTTTTCGACGTTAATATTTTCCGCCCATATCGTATGGGAGATCCCTATGGGACGTAGGAAGCCCCTGGGGTCGGTTATTGGGTCCCAGATAGGCTTGTCAGGGCGGTTTTACGCGATGCCAATGTTTTGGCCCAAAAACGGGCGACATGGGTGATCTGAGTTCGGAAATCAACGTGACCCCCCTGTGGCACTGGGGGTCCCCTAGGGCCATAATAGAGTCTCCGAAAAAATTTCGGGCGAAAATGGCAACCGGGCCCCAGGAATGCTCTAGGGGAAATGTTCTGGGCCATTTTACGCAAAGTTTTCGACATTAATATTTTCGCCCCATATCGTATGGGAGACCCCTACAGGACATGGGAGGCCCCTATGGGACATGGAAGGCCCCTAGGGTGGTTTATTGGGTCCTTAATAGGCTTGTAAGGGCGGCTTTACGCGATGCGGATGTTTTGGCCCAAAAACGGGCGACATGGGTGATATCTGAGGTCGGGAATCAAGGTTTCCCTCCCGGGGCACCGAGGGTCCCCTAGGCCAATAATAGAGTCCCCGAAAAAATTTCGGCAAAACGGCAACCGGGCCCCAGGAATGCTCTAGGGGACGTGTTCTGGGCCATTTTACGCAAAGTTTTCGACGTTAATATTTTCAGCCCATATCGTACAGGAGACCCCTATGGGACGTGGGAGGCCCCTGGGGTCGGTTATTGGGTCCCTGATAGGCTTGTCAGGGCGGTTTTACGCGATGCCAATGTTTTGGCCCAAAAACGGGCGACATGGGTGATATCTGAGTTCGGGAATCAAGGTGATCCTCCCGGGGCACCGGGGGTCCCCAAGGGTCATAATAGAGTCCCCGATATAATTTTGGGCGAAAACAGGAACCGGGCCCCGGGAATGCTTTAGGGGACGTGTTCTTGGCCATTTTACGCAAAGTTTTCGACGTTAATATTTTCGGCCCATATCGTACGAGAGACCCCTATGGGACGTGGGAGGCCCCTAGGGTCCGTTATTGGGTCCCTGATAGGCTTGTAAAGGCAGTTTTACGCGATGCCAATGTTTTGGCCCAAAAACGGGCGACATGGGTATATCTATGTTCGGGAATCAAGGTGCCCTCTCGAGGCACCGCGGGTACCCTAGGGCCATAATAGAGTCCCCGAAAAAATTTCGGGCGAAAAGGGCATCCAGGCCCCGGGAATGCTCTAGGGGACGTGTTATGGGCCATTTTACGCAAAGTTTTCGACGTTAATATTTTCGGCCCATGTCGTACGGGAGACCCCTATGGGACGTGGGTCGGTTATTGGGTCCCTGATAGGCTTGTAAGGGCGGGTTTAAGCGATGCCAATGTTTTGGCCCAAAGATGGGCGACATGGATGATATCAGAGTTCGGGAATCAAGGTGACCCTCCCGGGGCACAGGGGGTCCCCTAGGGCCATAATAGAGTCCCCGAAAAAATTTCGGGGAAAACGGCAACCAAGCCCTGGGAATGCTCTATGGGACGTGTTCTGGGCCATTTTACGCAACATTTTCGACGTTAATATTTTCGGCCCATATCGTACGGGAGACCCTTATGGGATATGGGAAGCCCCTAGGGTCGGTTATTGGGTCCCTGATAAGCTTGTAAGGGCAGTTTTACGCGATGCCAATGTTTTGGCCCAAAAACGGACGACGTGGGTGATATCTGAGTTCGGGAATCAAGGTGCCCTCCGGGGCACTGGGGGTTCCCTAGGGCCATAATAGAGCCCTCGAAAAAATTTCAGGTGAAAACGGCAACCGGACCCCTGGAATGCTATATGGGACGTGTTTTGGGCCCCCGGACGCAAAGTTTTCGACGTTAATATTTTCGCCCCATATCGTACGGGAGACCCATGGGGGACGAGGAAGGCCCCTAGGATCGGTTACTGGGTCCTTAATAGGCTTGTAAGGGCGGTTTTACACGATGCCAATGTGAGGGCCGAAACACGAAAAGCATGGGAGAGGGCCGGAATTTCCTACCACCTTAGAGTGAGGAGTGAGGTCTCAAAATTAATTCTAATATTACAGTGAGGTCTCAAATATATTTCCCATTTTTTTTGTAGTTTTTCTGATATTATTTCTATTTATTTCCTATTTTTCAGCCTATTTTTTAATTAAAAATGAAATTAAATACCTACCTTGTGTGAAAAATAAAAAAAAATGTTTCTCTGTAACAAAATAATAGACTTGAAAAGTTTGAGGTGAAACTTTTGGAAAATAATTATCGAAACTCTCAAAAACCCCAGTATGAAAGTTATGCACTGTCCATGTCTACTCCTGTCAGAACCACTAAACCTTATAAGACTCTTTAGGGGGTAGTTGCTTGAGAGAGTGCTTGTGGGCGAAGGAAGGCAAGCGACGCGACATGAAGCGCCTACCAGGCGTCGAGTAGTGTCAAGTCGTGCGCCATCATAGCTGGACACCCACGACACCTCGGCTCAAGCACCAGCCCTCTACGCCGGAGACGGAGGCGGTGCCGGAGACGGACTTGACGTGACGCCGCATGAAACGCCTACTACGCGCCAAGTTGTGTCATGTCGCGTGCACTCGGGCTGTGTCGAGGTCGACGATTTCTTACGGTTACGATGTGGGTATAACTGCTGGACGGATGTGATCTCCTTCGGGATCAAGCTATCCAGACGATGTCGGATTGATGTGATCTCCTTCGGGATGCGCCAGCGAGCCGACGTTGGATGGATGTGATATCCTTCGGGATGAGCTATCTAGCCAGCTTGTGGGTGTAAATGTCCGATTGATGTGATCTCCTTTGGGATCAAGCCACCAGACGACATCGGATAGATGTGATCTCCTTCGGGATGAGCCAGCGAGCCGATGTCGGATAGATGTGATCTCCTTCGGGATGAGCTATCTAGCCGGCTTGTGGGTATAAATGTCGGATTGATGTGATCTCCTTCGGGATCGAGCCATCCAGACGACGTC
>CM076142.1:28007500-28057500 GCA_038025085.1 Tetragonia tetragonoides
GAAGGCGACATGCAGGATGCTGATGTGCAAACGGTGTGTGAGAGTGTATGCATGCATATGAAGACAAACCTGTGTTGGAAGATGATCGTAGTGTGCTAAGATTTCATCCCTGTGAACACAAGAGAAAATGAAAGGTTAATAGTAGCAGGATACATGGCCTAAACGTCTGCTGGGGAACCGTATTCAGAGTGAATGAAAAAGTTAGCAATACTTTGAGAATGGTCAACATAGAGTGCTTCGACAAACAGTGACTAAACACTACTCGGCGAATGTCGAGATTTCGTCTCTTTTCAAGAAACAAAAAAGTCAACGAGACTGCGCGATTAAAAATAACAGCTGTAAAAATGGTTAGTATCATGAGAGTGAATAGTATAAATGCTTTATCGAGCAAAACAGTGACAAAGCACCACTCGACGGATGCCGAGATTCCGTCCCTGCATAAGAAACGAAAAGGTCAATGAGATAGCGCGATCAAAATGACGGCTGTAAAATGGTTAAAACATATGAACAGTTTAAATGCAATAGGTTAAGCAATCATTGACTGAAACATATAAAATAATGGACGGTATAACCGCAATAGGCGATCATTGACTGAGGCATTTAAAATAGCTTAGGCGCTCGGGTCGAGAGTCACCGCTTTGTAGATCCATGTTTCTGTTTCAAGGATCCGCAAAAATAAATAACTTGGGCGCTAGGGTCGAGAGTCGCCGTGTAGATCCATGTTTCTGTTTCTAGGACCTGCAAAAATAAACGGGTTAATTTTACGTGTAAATGGTTGGTACCGTAAAACGGGCCATTTGTTGAATTTGAATTTGTGGGCCTGAGGGCTTTGCTCCCGCGCGTTTGGTACTGACGTTGCTGCGAGACAAACTGTAATAACGAACTCTGGACTGGAAAAGGGGCCTTGTGTCAGCTTGTGGGGCCCGTGCTGCAGGTCCGCAGGGCCGGTAGCGGCGCTGGGCCTCGGTTTGAAGCCGCTAGCGGTGCTGGGTTTGAGCCTAATAAAAGCGCTTCGGCGCTTTCTCTCTCCTCTTTTTGCGTTTTTTGCTTCTTCCTCACCGAGCCATTGTCGAGAGCTTGGGTTGAAAGTCCTCCATTGTTGAGTGCTTCACTCCACTTGAGGTAAGTCGGTTCTTGTCCGTTTTCTTTGGTTTTTGTCTCGAACTTGCTTATTTTTCCGCCTAGTTGCTGAATTTTGGGTTGCCTTGCTGAATGGGTGTTTGTAGCTTGCGAATCTGAAACTTTTATTTTCCCACTTGTAGAGAGAGAAAACTCTATTGTGTTCTCATGGCTCCCGTAGACAAAGGGAAGCGTCCTATGTGCGATGAGGAGTATGATCGGAACCTTTTCCGCACCGGGTTGCCTTTTACCCGAAAGCCTCTGACCTGTCATGCGGATGGGGCTCGACTTTACCAGGATTCGTTCATGCGGTTAGACTGGCGCCCGCCTGGCGTTTGGAACCGCAGTGTTCGGTTGCCGACTAGACAGAGTCATTTATCTAGCCCAGAGCTGGTACGTTTTCTAACTCAACTTTTCTTTGTGTTCAGTATATTTGAACTGAAAAATTGGAACTGTTAGTGCTTCGGCACACGAACAAATTGGGATTTGTACTGGATTGGTGGTTAGCTGTATATAATTTGTATGAAATTTATTTTAGCTGTATTTGTAGTGTATCGGGTATTTGAGAAAATTTTGTTGGCTTGGCTAGGGTGTTGGGGTAATGCTGCAGGCTCATGGGATTACTTCCAATTGGTCTATGCTGTTGGGTACCTTTTCGAAGAGAGCCGGGAATTTGGTACTGGACTCAAGTCTCGCTGATTTTTTGACTTTTATCCCTGCCTGTCACTCGGGGGATTCGACGATTGTCGCCCGGGGTTTACTGGAGAGGTTTTGGGATTCTACGAACACCTTTCATACCCCTGTGGGAGAGATGTTTCCTACCCCTTATCAGTATGCTGTTCTGACGGGGTTATCTTTTAGAAGGCGTCGTATCCAGTATGACGCAGGTTATTGGTGACAGAGTGACACCCTGTCGGAACATTACGGGCCTGTATATGTCCATTTTGACCAGGATCGGGTTTCTTTGGCGCGGTTGTGGGAGGCCGCATCTGCGCAGGGGCTTACCGAAGAGCAGAGGGCTCGTAATTTCCTGGCTTCCTTGCTGGGGTCGACGATCTTTGCTCAGAAGAAGAGCGTTTGTCAAGTCGGTTTCTTGACATGCTTGGAGGATTTGACCAAGGTGCATGAGTATAACCTTGGTGGAGCCGCTTATGCTTCTTTGGTGAAGTGGTGCCGTCGGGCTTGTAGGCCTAAGGAGACAAGTGAGCGGACATCTATCACGGGCCCATGGAGGATTTTAGAGGTAGACTCTCTCTCTTTTTTTTTTTTTTTACTCCTCTCTTTTTGCCTATGTCTTCAACTAGGGAAGTCACCTTTGCTTGTGTATTTTGTTTGTGTGGCAGTTGTGGTTCTTTGAGTATTTTCAAACCTTCGGCCCTCATCGTCCTAGCTTGAGGATGTTTCCTTTAGGTTCACGATGGGTCGGTAGGGACACTCATCCGTTCACTTCCCCAGAGCATTTTCGGGCTACCTTTGAGAGTCATGTTGTGTCCACGGTAGGTTCTTTGTTGATCTGTACATTCTTTTTGTTCATTTTGTGTAAATGAATTTTGACTTGGTAATCTGCAGGTGTCGTGGTCCGCCTTTGATGAGATTCCTGTGGTTCCTCCCCATATTACCCTAGAGTCCTTCAGGTATCTTCTCTACGAGTGGTCTTCGAGGGGCCTTTCGGCTTTGTATGGTATCTGGGAGACCGCTTGACTCGGTTGGTCTATCCTTCCTTGGGTACTCACCTGGTTCCGGAGGATCCTCCTTTGACCATGTTTTACCTGTGCGGCCTAAGTGTGCGGGACCTGGGCGTTGTGATTTGTGGTAGGGCGGCGCAGGAGTTTATTGTGCCGGAGGTCGTTGGGTTGGACCAGACGGCCATGTATCTGGCCTATTGCTTCGATCGCCTGATGCTGGACCTTACTTCTGAGGTAAGAAATTTGTCTGTACTTTTTAGTCATTTGCCCAATATAAAGACTTATTGTGTCTTGTAGGCGGGTTGTCTAGCTCTTCCGGGCTCTAGGAGGTCTCGTTCTAGAGCTTCTCGGGGTCAGGCTCCAAGTGTGACCTTGCCAACCAATGAGGTGAGGTATCTTGGAGAGAGTGGGGGCGCATAGTGGAGGAGCTCCCTCTCGATATTGCTGATGGAGAGGCGGTGGAGGGCTTACCCTTGCCCGATGGTTGCACGGGGGTGAGTTATCTCTCTTTTTCTGGGCGAAGATCGTCGACCCTAGCAAGCAAGCCAGGAAGTTACGAGCCCTCTGCTCTTCTGTAAGCCCCTGCGCAGATACGGCGTCCCACAACCGCGACAAAGAAATCCGACCCTGGTCAAAATGGGTATATACAGGCCCGTAAAGATCCGACAGAGTGTCTCTCTGTCGCTAATAGTCCGCGTCATATCGGATACGACGCCCTCTAAAAGACAACCCCGTCAGCACAGCAAACTGATAAGGGGTAGGAAACATCTCTCCCACAGGTGTATGGAAGGTGTTCGTAGAATCCCAAAACCTCTCCAGCAAACCCCGGGCAACCATCCTAGAATCCCCCGAGTGACAGGCAGGGATAACAGTGAAGAAATCAGCAAGACCTGAGTCCAATACCAAACTCCTGGCCCTCTCTGAGAAGGTACCCAACAACATGGACCAATGGGAAGTAGTCCCATGAGCCTGCAGCATAACCCCAACACCCTAGCCAAGCCAACAAATTTTTCTCAAATACCCAATACACCACAAATACAGCTAAAATAAATTTCACCATAAATTATATACAGCTGACCACCAATCCAGTATAAATCCCAATTTGTTCGTGTGCCGAAACACTAACAGTTCCAATTTTCAGTTCAAATATACTGAACACAAAAAAAGATCGAGTCAGAGAACATACCAGTTGTGGGTCAGATAAATTACTCTGTCCAGTCGGCAACAGAACACTACGGTTCCAAAAGCCAGGTGGGCGCCAGTCTAGCCGCATGAACGAGTCCTGGTACAGTCGATCCCCATCCGCGTGACAAGTCGGAGGCTTTCGAGTAGAATGTAACCCGGTGCGGAAAAGGCTCCATTCATACTCCTCATAACACATAGAGCGTTTCCCTTTGTCTATGGGAGCCATGGGAACACAATGAAGCTTTCTCTCTCTACAAGTGGAAAAATAAAAGTTTCAGATTCGCAAGCTACAAGCATTCATTCAACAATGCAACTCGAAATTCAACAACTAGGTGGAAAAATAAGCAAGTTCAAGACAAAAACCGAAGAAAACGTACAACAATCGACTTACCTCAAGTGAAGTGAAGCACTCAACAATGGTGGAACTTCAACAAGGGCTCTCGACAATGGCTCAGTTGGGGAAGAAGAAGAAAACGCGAAAAGAGGAGAGAGAAAGCACCGAAGCGCTTTTATTTGGCTCAAGCCCAGCACCACTAGCGGCGCTGGCCAGAGCCGCTAGCGGCCTCAAACGAAGGCCCAGCGCCGCTAGCGTCGCTGGCCTGGGCCGCTAGCGGCCCTGCGGACCTGCACCACGGGCCCCACAAGCTGACTTGAGCCCCCTTTTCCAGTCCAAAGTTCGTTATTACAGTTCGTCTCACGACAACTTTAGTACCAAACGCGCGGGAGCCAAGCCCTCGGGCCCACAAATTCAAAATTCGACAGTTGGCCCATTTTACTGTACCAACTACTTACATGTAAAACTAACTCATTTATTTTGCAGGATCCACATGGCGACAACTCTTACAACCCGGAGCGCCCAATTTATTTATAAGCCCGAAATTTTCAACGGCACTTATTAAGCAACGCAGCACTACAAATTTTTGGGTTAGTCAATGATCGCTTAAGCTATTGCGGTTAAACTATCCCTCTACAACATTGCGAATTTTTGGGGTTAGTCAATGACCTCTTAAGCTATTGCGGTTAAACTATCCCTCTACAAGGTTACAAATTTTCACGGGTCAGTCAATGATCGCTTAAACTGTTGCGGTTATACTGTCCATTATTTTATATGCTTCAGTCAATGATCGCTTAAACTGGTGCAGTTATACTGTCCATTTTTTTTTATATGTTTCAGTCAATGATAGCTTAAGCTATTGCATTTAAACTGTTCATATGTTTTAACCATTTTGCAGCCGTCATTTTGATCGCGCTGTCTCGTCAACCTTTTCGTTTCTTATGCAGGGACGGAATCTCGGCATCCGCCGAGTGGTGTTTAGTCAATGTGTGCTCGATAAAGCATTTATACTATTCACTCGCGCTGTCTTGTCGACTTCTTCGTTTCTCGAAAAGGGACGCAATTTCGACATCCGCCGAGCGGTGTTTATTCACTGTTTGTCGAAGTACTCTATGTTGATCATCCACAAAGTCTTGCTAACTTTTTCATTCACTCTGAATACAGGTCCCCAGCAGACGTTTAGGCTAGCTATCCTGCTACTATTAACCTTTCAGTTTCTCTTGTGTTCACAGAGATGAAATCTTAGCACACCATGAGCATTGTTCCAACATAGGTTTGTCTTCATATGCATGCATATTGTACACCCTCACACACCGTTGCACATCAGCATCCTGCATGTCACCTTGTCCAGCGCCGCTAACGGCGGTGGCTTTCCCTTCGGGCCCGGCTCATTTTTTAAGCCCTCTTCATTTTTCAGCTCAATTTTCACCCGTCCAACCCTACTTCCCACGCCTATATAAACAACCCTTCACCCTCAGATCAAAACACACAGCCTACAGTTGGCAACCTCCATTCTCAGTTGAGTACTCCTGAGCTTCCCCCTCTTTCTTCTAAAAAGCTTGAGATCTATTTTTACTATTCTTTTCAAATATAGCCTACAGTTCAGGTACAAAAGTCCTGAGGGCTCAAATTAAATTGCTTGCCTAATTGTTTATTTTCTAGCAGTCATAATGTAGATATCATGCTAGAATAACGTTTTATTGCTTCCTAAATATTGTCTGTATAGTCGTTTTGCTCTCCAACTTGTCAATAAAATGCATGTCCAAATAAGGTTTAAAATAAATGTTGTGATGCTTGTGATGAACTAATTAATAGTCTAAGTCTAGGTTGTTAATCCGGTTTTGCATGGGAATTATGTCTTTAAATTATTAAGCAAACTTGAGTTAGTAGAGGTCGTCATGATACGGGCGAGTTGGGTGCCTAACACCTTCCCACCTCGTACCTTCGCCCCCGAACCCTTTATTCTTGGGTACTTATATGTCCTATATAAGCGGGAGTCTTTCTAAAAACATGATTAGTTCACTTTTCGCGCTATTGGGTTGTCCCTTCGGTTTGTTCCTTCGAAAAAACGTCGATAGCAGATTTGCGACCTCTTTCATGGTTTTATTCAATTTACGTCTTTACAAAAGCTTTTCTAACTCGATGGTCCCTTGAACTTATCTAGGCCCCCAATTGACAAATTTTCTATAAGAACGCACTCCGGGGAAAAACAAAAGGATTGGTAACGAAAATGCCGGGTCCTTACACATATTAGCGTCTATATGACGTTGGTATTCTCATCGAGGATGATGTAAACAAAGATAAAGACCAAGTCCCCCCTAAGCCTTTCACTTATGGGAGAGACAAGAGGGCGACTGCAGGAACCTCTTCTGGTGCTCAAGTTAACGAGGTAGTTGCGGTGAATTCTTTTGCTGAGAGAAGAACGCCAAAGGAATTCACCCCTCTTGGAACAACTCTATCACAAGCTCTTGAAAGAATGATTAAAAATAATCTGCTGCAACCCATTGGACCAACTCCAGAACCATCTGTCAAGAATCATAACTGGAAAGAAGGGGAATACTGCAAATATCATCAAGGAAAAGGACACGACACTGACAACTATTGGGCCCTTAAACATGCTATCCAAGATAGAATTGAGAACGGTACCATACCCTTACCAAAATCAGGTCAAGCGCCCAGTAACTCAAACAACCCATTAGGTGCCATTTTACATATAAGTGTCGAAGATGCCTTAGGACTTGAAAATACTGGAATATGGGACAGTGACGAGGAAGACGTGTGGGAGATCCAAACCAGATCACCCGTAGGAGTGGCCCACTTGACATGCTCTGGTCATCATTACAGGCCACCAAACATCTATAATGACAGGATCCCGCCTCCAGCTAATGAGAAAGTGGAAGAAATCCCCGCAAAGGAGAAAGAATCTCCCATTGCAGAACAGCTTAAGAAAATCAAGGCTGACATCTCCTTTTGGCAACTTCTAGCCTCATCCCATGAACATCGTCAAGCTATTTTGGAAGCCTTGTCAAAGGTCTCGATATCACCTGATATGAGGCCTGACGAACTAGTCAATTTCTTGGTAGGGGATAGAACTAGGCCATCCATCACTTTTTCAGACAACGAATTACCACCAGAAGGGTCTTCACATAATAATGCTCTGTACTTGATTGTGTTCGCCATGGGCAAATATGTACCCATGACCCTAGTGGACAATGGCTCAGCCGTAAATGTATGCCCATTAAGGACCGCAGCAAAACTGGGCATCGACGTCAACAATTTGGCTCACTCAGCGCAAGGTTGCGTGCGTATGACAACTCCAGTCAAAAGGTGTTAGGCACCATAACTATGAACATCACCTCTGGGGCTATAAAATCCTCCTCTATCTGTTGCGGGTCGAGGGATCCTTCCCCTTCTTCCAATTCCGATTCGTATTAATAGAAAAAATGGTCCAGTTTTATGTGATGGACATTCCAGCTACTTTCAACCTATTGTTGGGACGACCTTGGCTTCATGCTTTAAACGCTGTAGCCTCTACCCTGCACCAAAAGGTCAAGATGATGTTGGAAGTAGAAATTGTGGAAATCGAAGCCAACCCTGTCAAAGCAACCATTGACAAGACTCCTGTCCTAAAGATAGAGCATGATAGTGAAGATGTCGACCTATGGGGATTCTCCCCTGAAGAGGTAGCTCTCATAGTAGAAGATACCAATTCTCGTAGCTCGGACAGTTCCAAGGAATTTGAGACCTACCTTTCTGAAAAAATAGGGGAACCCGATGAGTTTGAAGAAGTAAAGGAAACTATCGAGGGAATGTCCATCTACGTGGCACATCACCACAATGCAATTCGGTAAATGAAAGAGAAAATTGCCTCATTAGAACGACCCATGGAATGTAACATTATTCTGGCCAAAGGAGAAGCTTGCTTCCAACAAGCTGAAATGTTCGACAAAATGGTTAAGTATGGATATGCTCATCCAAGGAGGCCCGCCCCTCGTATTCTTCCTAGGGATGGAAACCCTTATCTTCGATGCAAATATTGCGAAACTAATGGGCACCACACTAACCAATGCAAGCGACTGAAGAGGGTAATCACCACTTTCATCTACAATCCCACCTGATGACCTCCAAGAAATGCAATAGAGGCCCGGACCTCTACTGCCGCTATCACCAGGTTTTCGGCCACTACACGGACAAATGCCTTCGCCTGAAAGATGACATACATGAGATCATAGACAGTGGGGAGGTACCACCACCTCTGAAAGAAGATGAAGAGCCCTCGAACTGATTGATTACCTGCAAGACCTAGAGGAATCAAATCTGAGTCTTCAAGTCCTGTCGAGTTAGGGTCTTAGCTAAATCTTTAGGTTGAGTCTTGAACAGGGGGGTGTTCCCCTCCTTTCTATTTTTCTTCTAAGTCTAGTTTCCTTTTGACGGGTATTAGGACCCTCTTCCCTAAAGTCATGTGTGCTTATCTATTCTTGCAACTCAATAAAGACTCCTCTTGCTCATTTCTCCCTTTGTTTACCTATTGACAAATCCAATGAATACAGAGTTGTACAAATCATTAACTAATCAATTTGAGTAATGTAAGTGAATTTCGCAAAGCAAGAATACAGGTTTACGCTTTTACAGAAATTTGAGTAGCTGAACTCCCCCTAATGATGCCACTCCTTAAGAAGAAGAAGCGGGCCGGCCTTCTGCAACAACCTCGACACAGAAATGATCTTGGCTCCGATTGAAGAAGACCCTTGGTACCAGGACGTCCACAACTACATCACCAAAGGAGCGTACCCTCGAGATGCCCCACTAAGAGCTCAACGGGCCATCCGTCTCTTAGCGGCGCAATACATAGAATACAAGGGGGTTCTGTACAAAAAACCTCACAACGGGATAAACCTCAGATGCGTGAATGCCGAAGAAGCTGCAGAGATCATGGAAGAAGTACATAATGGGGTGCGTGGGCCACACATGAATGGTCGAATGCTCTCCAAAAAGGTCCTACGATTGGGACACTACTGGACTACTATGGAAAAGGATTGTTACGACTATGTCAAGAAAGGTAAGAAGTGTCAAATTTATGCCAACCTGCAGCATATGCCACCCTCGATGCTTCACAACTTCACTTCTCCTTGGCCATTTTCTGCATGGGGAATAGACATCATTGGAAAGATCACCCCAAAGGGCTCGGGAGGATATGAATACATCCTAGTAGCCATAGACTATTTTACCAAGTGGGTTGAAGCCCAGTCCTATGCCGACCTTACCTCCAAACAAGTGTCCAAATTCATAAGGAACAACATCATTTGCCGATACGGTGTTCCACATGAAATCATAAGTGACCACGGATCCCATTTCAAAGCCGAAACCGCCACCCTCCTTAAAAGCTACAAAATTCAGCACCACAAATCATCCCCTTACCGTCCCCAAACCAATGGTGCAGTAGAAGCCGCCAACAAAAACCTTAAAAATATCATTGAAAAGATGATAGAAAACTACAAGGATTGGCCCATCAAAATCCCATTTGCCCTTTGGGGGTATAGGACATCCATAAGATCCTCTACGGGAGCAACACCTTACTCCCTAGTCTATGGAATGGAAGCAGTCCTGCCAATAGAAGTCCACCTACCATCTATGCGCATAGCCTTAGAAGGAGATATCCCCGAAACCCAATGGTTACAAACTCGCTATGAAGAGCTTATGTTCACAGATGAGAGACGGCTACGGGACGAAGACCATTCCCACATGTATCAACAACGCATGGCGAGAGCATTCAACAAAAAAGTTCAACCTCGAAACTTAAGAGAAGGGGACTTGATTTGGAAAGAACTACGAGCCCCAGTAACCGACCCTAGAGGCAAGTTTCGACCGAATTGGTCCGGACCATTCATCATCAAAGACATCTTGTCAGGAGGCGCCGTCAGACTCATGGATATTGATGGCATCGAGTTCAGCCAGCTTACCAACATGGATCAATTGAAGAAGTGTTACGTCTAAAAAAAAAAAAACTTCAAAAAAAACTTTAAAAAAAAACTTTAAAAAAAAAAAACTAAAAAAACATAATTTAAAAAAAAAAGAAAAAAAAAAGACGAACACTAATTGAACGAACTAGGCTGGTCTGATTCCACGCTGGATACGTAGGTAACCCTTTCAAAGGGGCCCGACCAAAATCAATCAACAAATTCCATTCAACTCATTTAAAAAAGTATAATCTTTATTCAAACTAAACGAATAAGCTTACATTGCGAGAATTAAAACTTCCTAAGAAAATAATGCAACTATGAGGGTTTAAGCTAAACAAATTCCTATAATTATTTTCTTTTGAAAACTAGACTTGCTTTCTTAGAAAACTACTTTAATCCTTGTTTTCTTTAGAAGGCTTCGTTAAAGAGTTCTTCTTTGAAGGACCCTGGCTTGAGGACGACCTGTGATCGCTTCCTTGAGCTGGGGGCTTGCCTCTCTTCAGTACATGGTAGTCTCCCATACGAGTCACTTCCTTCCTTTTCTTTCCTCCTGCTTGTGAGTCATACCTAGGCTTTAGTTGGTCCCACTCCTCATGACGAAGGACTCGTCTCGCTTCCCCATCACTGCAGGATAGCCAGTTCAGATAGGTTTCAGAAACCTGGATTGTGGCGATCATCCGAGGTACAGCCCAACGATGCCGGCTACGTCAATACTTTCCCCACTCAGCAGCAAATTCAGTGGTTAAGGCAACTACATTGGGTCTCGTAGTCTCCTGACGAGGAATCACGTGCCTCAAGCCATATTGCCTCATGACCCTACAAGGAAAGAAGAAAGTAGTCTTGTATAAACCTAGTATAGTAGTATGGAGGATCAGGTCGTCACAAGCCACTAAAAAAGTCAAACTCCACCAGGACACATGCCAATGGATGAGGTCCCGCCTGGAAAAAGGCATCCCATTCAGCCAGGGACTTTTCAGAATATAGCCTTTTTCTCACCAGAAAGCTAGCGTCAGTGTAAGTCTTCTTGGACCAAGTCCGAGGAGCAGAGATAATCAGATTATCCGGCGACTTTATAAACCTCAAATGCTCGCATAACCAGATTTGAAGCAGCAGGGGGCTTCCCGAGAAAGCTTGGTTAGGAGATGTTTTCGACCTGTTAAGCCCAATAATGGTTTCCCCTATCACTAGATGTAAAGGAGAATGTCCTTCAACCATTTGATTGACCACACGCAGCAACGAGGCTCTACCCATGTTTGAAGTTCTACATTTACAAACAACAAACGGTTTAACAGGCACAGTACAAAAGCCTGTCTACAGTAAAGCCTGACTATGGCACCTTTTTCAGAAGAAATTGCGAATTTTTCGCAAATTTGAACCAAGTCCACATCAGCACCAAGCACCATGTTTTTAGCTTCTGCAGATGACAAGCCCAAGGATTTTCTGTATAAATCCCTAAAACCATCTCTCACATAAAGCACAGCTGGGGGAAGAACGTCAGGAAAATTAGTGATCGCAGCAAATTCTTCAATCAAAGGGCATATTTCAGAATTACCAAACCGGAAAACATGCAAGTCAGGATCCTAATAATTCAAAGCAGAACGAAGAAGGGGCCACAATATTTGGTTGGTTTTCTGTTTAGCAGGGTAGAAACATGGAACGAGGCTAGTTCGAGTTTGACTTGTACGGTCAGATTTTTGCACCAAGCATCGAACAGATCTTCAAAGGATTTCACCATGGCAGAAAATTGGAGAAGTTTAGGAAAGTTAAAGGGGATATAAAAAAAGTGGTACAACATCAAGCACCTGAAACATCCTATTTATAGGCAACCACGCGGGCCGAAAAAGCAAAAAAAAAGAGCTGTCAGCAGACTGGTCAGGGCCGCTAGCGCCGCTAGCGGCCCAGACTCTTGCCCCAGCCCGATTTCCTTTCTGCTCCGGTCCACATTTCTGATCCACACGACCCTTGACCGTAGTGTCCGGTCGAGTAAGGGAAAGAAGAGCTATATATGGGCCTACTGTTCTCAGGCCTCATGTCCCGTCAGTCATACGCTGGAGCCCGCATAGGGATACCTGCCGGAAATCCCGAGGCAAAGAAGCTCGCTGCGGCCTGACAAGCAAAATCCATAGCGGCATCCTAATGAGAAGGCCCAGCATATGACATATCCCACCCAGGGGCGTTCGCCCAATCTCAAGCCGAGGGCGTAGGTGTAGGCAACCTATCGATGGAGGGCCGGAAATCAGCAGGAGAGAACATCTCCGGAATATATGGGACAGAAGGTCCGGGCACCTCATCAACAGGAGGCCTGGTCACCACCACAGGAGGAGAACGAGTAATGGATGGCCTGCTCGCTGAAGAAGCCCTCGCCACATAAGAATGGCGTGGTACTATCGAAGATGAAGACTGAGACATCTGCAGATGGTCAAAAATGTTAAGTTAAGCACTTCACTTAGCTAAAACAAAGGAAGAAGGGAATCTACTTACGTCAATAGTCTTAGACCGAAAACTCTTCCCCCTGCCCATCGCTCGACCATAGCCTTTCTTCAACAAGTGTATAAGCTTGAAGACATGAGAAGTCTGCTCCCGGTTCAACTACAAAAGAAAGAGAGGGCCACAAAATAGAGTTAGAAACTCAAAACAAACACAAGTATAAGAGAGAGACAAAAAAAGAGAGAGATGACTCACCCCCATACAACCATCGGGCAACGGTAGGCCCTCCACCGCATCTCCATCAGCAATATCAAGAGGGAGCTCCTCCACTATGCGCCCCCCCTCTCTCCTAGATACCTCACCTCATTGGTTGGCAAGGTCACACTTGGGGGCTGACCCCGAGAAGCCCTAGAACGAGACCTCCTAGGGCCCGGAAGAGCTAGACGATCCGTCTACTGGACACAAGAAGTCAGTATATTGGGCAAACAAATTTCTTACCTCAGAAGTAAGGTCCGGCATCAGGCGATCTAAGAAATACGCCAGATACATGGCCGTCTGGTCCAAGCCAACAACCTCCGGCACGATAAACTCCTGCGCTGCCCTACCACGGATCATAACCCCCAAGTCCCGCACACTCAGGCCGCGCAAGTAAAACATGGTTAGAGGAGGATCCTCCGGAACCAGATGAGTACCCAAGGAGGGATAGACCAACCGAGTCAAGCGATCTCCCAGATACCATACAAAGCTGAATGACCCCTCAAAGACAACTCGTAGAGAAGATACCCTGAAGGACTCTAGGGTAATATGGGGAGGAACCCCAGGAATCTCATCAAAGGCGGACCACGACACCTGCAGATTATCAAGTCAGAATTCATTCACACAAAATGAACAAAAAGAATGTACAGATCAACAAGCAACGTACCGTGGACACAGCATGGCTCTCAAAGGTAGCTCGAAAATGCTCTAGGAAAGTAAACAGATGGGTGTCTCTACCAACCCATCGTGAGCCTAAAAGAAACATCCTCAAACCAGGACGATGAGGACCGAAGGCTGGAAAATACTCAAAGAACCACAGCTGCCACGCAAATAAACACCCAAGCAAAGGTGACTTCCCTAGTTGAAGACATAGGCAAAAGGAGAGGAATAAACAAAAAAAAAGAGAGTCTACCTCTAAGATCCTCCACGGACCCGTGATAGATGTCCTCTCACTCGTCTCCTTAGGCCTACAGGCCCGACGACACCACTTGACCAAAGAAGCATAAGCGGCTCCACCAAGGTAGAACTCACGCACCTTGGATAAATCCTCCAAACATGTCAACAAACCGTCTTGACACATGCTCTTCTTCTGAGCAAAGGTCGTCGACCCTAGCAAGCAAGCCAGGAAATTACGAGCCCTCTACTCTTCGGTGAGCCCCTGCACAGATGCGGCCTCCCACAGCCGCGACAAGGAAATCCGATCCTGGTCAAAATTGGCATATACAGGCCCGTAAAGATCCGCAAAATGTGTCACTCTGTCGCCGATAATCCGCGTCATACTGGATACGACGCCCTCTAAAAGACAACCCCGTCAGCACAACAAACTGATAAGGGGTAGGAAACATCTCTCCCACAGGTGTATGGAAGGTGTTCGTGGAATCCCAAAACCTCTCCAGTAAACCCCAGGCAACGATCCTAGAATCCCCCGAGTGACAGGCAGGGATAACAGTCAAGAAATAAGCAAGACCTGAGTCCAGTACCAAACTCCTGGCCCTCTCCAAAAAGGTACCCAACAGCATAGACCAATGGGAAGTAGTCCCATGAGCCTGCAGCATAACCCCAACACCCTAGCCAAGCCAACAAAACTTTCTCAAATACCCAATACACCACAAATACAGCTAAAATAAATTTCATACAAATTATATACAGCTAACCACCAATCCAGTACAAATCTCACGACCCGGAGCGCCCGATTTATTTATAAGCCCAAAATTTTCAACGGCACTTGTTAAGCAACTCGACACTACAAGTTTTTGGGGTTAGTCAACGATCGCTAAAGTTATTACGGTTAAACTATCCCTCAGCAAGGTTACAAATTCTTGGGGTTAGTCAATGATCGCTTAAGCTATTGCGGTTAAACTATCCCTCTGCAAGGTTACAAAGTTTTAGGGTTAGTCAATGATCGCTTAAGCTATTGCGGTTAAACTATCCCTCTGCAAAGTTACTTTTTTTTTGGGTCAGTCAATGATCGTTTAAACTGTTGCGGTTATACTGTCCATTATTTTATGTGCTTCAGTCAATGGTCGCTTAAACTGTTGCGGTTATACTGCCCATTATTTTATACGCTTCAGTCAATGATTGCTTAAACTGTTGCAGTTATACTGTCCATTGTTTTTATATGTTTCAGTCAATGATTGCTTAACCTATTGCATTTAAACTGTTCATATGTTTTAACCATTTTACAGTCCTCAGTTAAATCGCGCTGTCTAGTCGACCTTTTCGTTTCTTATGCAGGGACGGAATCTTGGCATCCGCCGAGTAGTGCTTAGTCACTGTTTGCTCGATAAAGCATTTATACTATTCACTCTCAAATCACTAACCATTTTTGCAGCCGTTATTTTTAATCGCGTTGTATCGTTGACTTTTTCATTTCTCGAAGAGGGACGAAATCTCGACATCCGCCGAGTGGCGTTTAGTCACTGTTTGTCAAAGCACTCTATGTTGATCATTCGCAAAGTATTACTAACTTTTTCATTCACTTTGACTACAGGTCCCCAGCAGACGTTTAGGCCATCTATCCTGCTACTATTAACCTTTCAGTTTCTCTTGGGTTCACAGGGATGAAATCTTAGCACACTACGAGTGTGTTCCAACACAGGTTTGTCTTCATATGCATGCATACTGTACACTCTCACACACCGTTTCCACATCAGCATCCTGCATGTCGCCTTCGGAGTACTTTGATCTTCGCTTTTACTCAAGCTCGATCAAAGTGGGGGCTTCTGTAGGATGCCAAAAAAGCGTCTTCAGATTTCTCCGCAAAAGCCCGATGATGAAAGGAGTAATTTTTAAGCTTGAACTGCTATTCTGCTTTAATAGTTTAAAATAAGGTCTCAGGTTTTCCTCCAAACACTCCTTTATTTTCATTCCATCCAAAAGCCCCGTTCAAGAGCTTTCAAACAACACGTCTCATGCCTCATTCCAACCCCTTGTCGCCAGGTTGCGATATAGGGGTAAAATCGTCTTTCACCACTCAAGGGTAAAACAGTCTTTTCCTATTTTTCGAATCATTAAAAATTCCTCGGAAGATAAAGACAGACTGGATGACGTCATTACGACATCATCCAGCTGGCTGCTGACAGCCGTCAGCGGCCCTAGAAGATGTGCCAGGGCCGCTAGCGCCTAGGCCAGCGCCGCTAGCGGCCTTGTCCAGCACCGCTAGCGGCGCTGCCTTTCCCTTCGTGCCAGGCTCATTTTTCAAGCCCGTCTCATTTTTCAGCTCAAATTCGACCGTACAACCCTACTTCTCCATGCCTATATAAACAACCCTTCACCCTCAGTTCAAATCACACAGCCTACAGTTGGCAACCTCTATTCTCAGGAGTGTTAACACTGAGCTTCCCCCTCTTTCTTCCAAACTTGATATCTATTTTTACTATTCTTGTCAAATATAGCCTACAGTTCAGGTACAAATTCCTAAGGGCTCAAATTAAATTAATTGCCTAATTGTTTATTTTTCTAAGTAGTCATAATGTTGATATCATGCTAGAATAACGTTTTAATCGCTTCCTAAATACTGTCTGTATAGTCGTTGTGCTGCTCAACTTGTCAAATGCATGTCTAAATAAGGGTTAAAAATAAATGTTGTGATGCTTGTGGTGAACGTAATAGTCTAAGTCTAGGTTGTTAATCCGGTTTTGCATAAGAATTATGTCCTTAAATTATTAAGCAAACTTGAGTTAGTAGAGGCCGTCATAATACAGGCGAGTTGGGTGCCTAACACCTTCCCACCTCGTACCTTCGCCCCTGAACCTATTATTCTTGGGTACTTATATGTTTAATATAAGCGGGAGTCTTTCTAAAAACATGATTAGTTCACTTTTCGCGCAATTGGGTTGTCCCTTCGATAAAACGCTAATAGCAGATTCGTGACCTCTTTCATGGTTTTTATTCAATTGAAGTCTTTTCAAAAGCTTTTCTAACTCGATAGTCCCTTGAACTTATCTAAGCTCCCAACTGACAAATTTTCTATAAGAACGCACTCTGGGGAAAAACAAAAGGATTGGTAATGAAAAACCCGGGTCCTTACACCCCTATGGGACAGGGGAGGCGCCTAGGGTCGGTTATTGGGTCCCTGATAGGCTTGTAAGGGCGGTTTTACGCGATGCCAATGTTTTGGCCCAAATACAGGCGACATGGGTGATATCTGATTTCGGGAATCAAGGTGACCCTCCCGGGGCACCGGGGGTCCCCTAGGGCCATAATGGAGTCCCCGAAAAAATTTCGAGCAAAAAGGGCAACCGGGCCCAGGGAATGCTCTGGGGGACGTGTTGTGGGCCATTTTACGCAATGTTTTCAACGTTAATATTTTCGGCTCGTATCGTACGGGAGACCCCTATGGGACATGGGGGCCCCTAGGGTCGGTTATTGGGTCCCTGATAGGCTTGTAAGGGCGGTTTTACGCGATGCCGATGTTTTGGCCCAAAAACGGGCGACATGGGTGATACCTGAGTTCGGGACTCCAGGTGCCTCTCCCGGGGCACCGGTGGTCCTCTAGTGCAATAATAGAGTCCCCAAAAAAATTCCAGGCGAAAACGGCAA
Organism: Tetragonia tetragonoides; assembly: GCA_038025085.1. Classification (NCBI taxonomy): domain Eukaryota; kingdom Viridiplantae; phylum Streptophyta; class Magnoliopsida; order Caryophyllales; family Aizoaceae; genus Tetragonia; species Tetragonia tetragonoides. Next base: position 28,025,008 of record CM076142.1, read on the forward strand.
CCGGGCCCCAGGAATGCTATAGGGGACGTGTTCTGGGCCATTTTACGCAAAGTTTTCGACGTTAATATTTTCGGCCCATATCGTACGGGAGACCCCTATGGGACATGGGGGCCCGTAGGGTCGGTTATTGGGTCCCTGATAGGCTTGTAAGGGCGGTTTTACGCGATGCCAATGTTTTGGCCTAAAAATGGGCAACATGGGTGATATCTGAGATCGGGAATCAAGATGCCCCTCTCAGGGCACCGGTGGTCCCCTAGGGCCATAATAGAGTCCCCGAAAACATTTGGGGCGAAAACGGCAACCGCGCCCTGGGAATGCTCTAGGGGACGTGTTCTGGGCCATTTTACGCAAAGTTTTCGACGTTAATATTTTCGGCCCATATCGTACGGGAGACCCCTATGGGACGTGGGAGGCCCCTAGGGTCGACTATTGGGTCCCTGATAGGCCTGTAAGGGCGCTTTTACGCGATGCCAATGTTTTTGCCCAAAAACGGGCGACATGGGTGATATATGAGTTCGGGAATCAAGGTGACTGTCCCGGGGCACCGGGGGTCCACTAGGGCCATAATAGAGTCCCCGAAAAAATTTTGGGCGAATATGGCAACCGGGCCCCAGGAATACTCTAGGCGACGTGTTCTGGGCCATTTTACGCAAAGTTTTCGACGTTAATATTTTCGACCCATATCGTATGGGAGACCCCTATGGGACATGGGAGGCCCGTAGGGTCGGTTATTGGGTCCCCGATAGGCTTGTCAGGGCGGTCTTACGCGATGCCAATGTTTTGGCACAAAAACGGGCGACATGGGTGATATCTGAGTTCGGGAATCAAGGTGACCCTCCAGGGGCACCGGGGGTCCCCTAGGACCATAATGGAGTCCCCGAAAAAATTTCGAGCAAAAAGGGCAACCGGGCCCAGGGAATGCTCTGGGGGACGTGTTGTGGGCCATTTTACGCAAAGTTTTCGACGATATTATATTTTAGGCCCATATCGTACGACAGACCCCTACGGGACGTGGGAGGCCCCTACGGTCGGTTATTGGGTCTCTGTTAGGCTTGTAAGGGCGATTTTACGCGATGCCAATGTTTTGACCCAAAAACGGGTGACATGGGTGATATCTGAGTTCGGAAATCAAGGTGCCCTCCCGGGGCACCGGGGGTCCCCTAGGGCCATAATAGAGTCCCCGAAAAAATTCGGGCGAAAATGACAACCGAGCCCCAGGAATGCTATAGGAAGACCCCTATGGGACATGGGAGGCCCCTAGGGTCGATTATTGGGTCCCTGATAGGCTTGTAAGGGCTGTTTTACGCGATGCCAATGTTTTGGCCCAAAAACGGGCGACATGGGTGATATCTTAGTTCGGGAATCAAGGTAACTCTCCCAGGGAACCGGGGGTCCCCTAGGGCCATAATGGAGTCCCCGAAAACATTTCGGGCGAAAACGGCAACCGGGCCCCACGAATGCTCTAGGGGACGTGTTCTAGGCCATTTTACGCAAAGTTTTCGACGTTAATATTTCCGACCCATATCGTACGGGAGACCCCTATGGGACGTGGGAGGCCCCTAGGGTCGGTTATTGGGTCCCTGATAGGCATGTAACGACGGTTTTACGCGATGCCGATGTTTTTTTGGTGCAAGTCAGAAATTGTATTATTGCTCTCTTTAATGTAACAAGATTACAGTCCTTAGGCAATGCAGATCCAAGGCCACCTACTAGGTAGGGTTCCTTTTTGCTACATCCCTCTACTACCTTACATCCCTTCAATCCTGGTGCAACTCACTACAGACAGTGGTTCACCCTCTCTGTAAACATTACAATTTGCAAAAATTGTTTCTCACCATCTCTGTAAACATTACAATTTGCAAAAATTATTTTTGACTTACAGCAAAATACAAAAACATATATATCTAAAAAATATTACAACAAAAACTTCCAGGAGCTGATTCATTCCTCCTTCTTTCTTGCTTCATCTACCTGTTGTGCCCATTCAAGCTGATCCACAACACTCTACTATCTAGCTCCCTGTACAGGTACTGGAGTCCTGCATTTCTTCTTGTTTTTTCCTGCAAAAACCTCTCCTGGAATCTGGTCCTGCCTATCTGCTGGGTCTGCTGAAAATCTCTCTAACCATTTTTTATCCCTGCTGTTGATCTTTCTCAGCCTGCTGCATTGCTGCATTCTGGTCCTCACTGATTGCTGCATTCTGGTCCTCATTCTTTCTGATCTGCTGAATTTTATTTCTTCTTCACTCTGCCTAGCTTCAGCAGCCTGCTACAGATACCCTACTGGGACCTACTGCCTGAATTTCTGCACAGGTTTCCTGTCTTACAGAACTGCTAGTTCTCTGCTGAAAAACCTGATGTATTCTGATTCTGACTTTCTGTTGAGTCTAGCTTCTGCCCTCTGGTTTTGATTCCCCTGCTGTAACCTGCTGCATAAATCCCTGCACAAGTTCTCACGCCTTGCAGGGCTACTGGGTTCTGCATATCTCCCCTGCTGTTGCTCTGCTGCCATCTGAATTTGATTTTCCTGCTGATCTGCTGCATGCTTTCCATCAACACCAAAATACAGACACATAGTTCAGAAAAAAACAGCCAGTTACACATTTTCTATCCATCTCCTATCTTTGTTGTTTATTTTCCTCTTGCTACTATTCTAGCTCTGACCACCAAAATACAGACACATTGCTGTATTCTAGCTCTGACCATCTGCTGGATCTGTTGCACGATCTGCCTCAATGACAGTCTGGTCCCCTCAAAATGCTGGATGTTCCTGCATCTCCATATCCAATACACTGTTGCTGCAAGACCTGCTGCGTATACTTCTCTTCTGAAACAGGAGCACTTTTGTCTGCTTATCCAGTTGAGCATTCCCTGGATAGTGTTAGCCTTTGCTGATATCTGTAGCCATCCTCTTAGCTGATCCAGAATCCCTGCTGATACCCTACAGCTAAAGAATAGGTGGTTATGGTCTTCTGTCTTCTCCTTGCACAGGTTGCACATGGCATCACCATTCAGGAACCCCATCTTCTGAACCCTATCCTTTGTTAAAAGTCTTCCCTGTTGAGCCATCCACAAGCAGAAACTTTGCCTAGGCATGGTTATCTTCCCCCAAATCAGATTAGCATGTCTGGACTTTGGCATAGGCCCTGTTAGTATACTGTATCCACTTGCAACAGAGTAGAGCCCATCAGTAGTGCCCTTCCACACTCTTCTAGCTGAATATTGGTCCTGGAAAATACTCTTGATTTTATTGAGCTTTTTCTAGTACCAACTGGCACCCCACACAGGCTCATAGTTCCAGAAATTAACTCCCTTCAGATAAATCCCATTTATCCATTTAACCCACAAAGTGTCTTTTTTTGTGGCTAAATCCCAAATATGCTTCGCATTTAATGCAATATTGAACCATTTGCAATTTTTGATGTTTATTCCCCCATTTTTCCTTGGTCTGCATACCATATCCCATGCCACCAAGCTAGGCTTCTGTTTCTGATCAGTAGAGCCCCACAAAAAAGATCTGCATTTTTGCTCCACACTTTTGAGTACCCCAGCAGGCATTATAAAAATGCTTGACTAGTAAACATGAATAGAGAATAATACAGAATTTATAAGTTGAGCCCTTCCTGCATATGAGAGATTTCTGGATGCCCAAATCTGAAGCTTTTTAGTCATTTTGTCCACCAGGCATTCACAATCAATTTTGCTCCATTTGGATGGAGATAGTGGCACCCCCAGATATTTCATGGGTAGTGTTCCTTCTCTGAAACCTGATAAGCCTAGCAGCTCACTCTTCACTTGTTCACTTACACCAGCAATGTACATGTTTGATTTCTCTTTATTTGCAATCAGGCCAGTAGCTTGTGAAAAATAATTCAAGCTATTCATCATAATACTCGTAGATTCAGGTGCTGCTTTGCAGAAACACAACAAGTCATCAGCAAAACAGAGGTGACTCAGTGCCAGTTCTTTGCACATGGGATGCCAGCTAAAGCTCCTTTCCATACATGCTATTTTCAGGATTCTTGATATATACTCCATTACCAACACAAAAATGAGTGGAGATATTGGATCTCCCTGTCTAATGCCTCGCTTAGCAGGAAAAAACCCATGGGTCTCCCCATTGATGTTGATGCTGAAAACTTGCAGTTTGGATGCACTCCAGAACCCAACCAATGAATTTTACCGGGAACCCGTACCCTTGCAGCATTTCGTTGACAAAACTCCAATGAATAGTGTCATAGGCTTTCCTTGGGTCAATCTTCATCAAGCATCTAGGAGAGGATTGTTTTCTGTTGTAGTGCTTGATAAGATCCTGGCATATGATTATGTTGTGTACAATTGATCTCTGAGCCATAAAAGCTCCCTGGTTCACAGAGACTAGGCCGGAAGCACTTCTGCCAATCTCCCACACAAGATCTTGGAGATGCATTTGTAGATGGTATTGCAGCAGGCAATTGGTCTGAAATCAGAAGCCTTCTCAGGGTTTGCTATCTTCTGCACAAGACATAAATTTGTGGCATTCACCTCTTTGAGCAATTTGGATGAGTCAAAAAAGTCAGTGATGGCTTCAGTCACATCATCTCCTACAATGTGCCAAGCTTCTTTGAAAAAACCCGATCCAAAGCCATCATTTGGCCCAAAAACGGGCGACATGGGTTATATCTGAGTTCGGGAATCAAGGTGACCTTCCCGGGACAGTGGGGGTCCCCAAGGGCCATAATAGAGTCCCCGAAAAAATTTCGGGCGAAAACGACAACCGGGCCTCAGGAATGCTATAGGAAGACCCCTATGGGACATGGGAGGCCCCTAGGGTCGATTATTGGGTCCCTGATAGGCTTGTAAGGGCTGTTTTACGCGATGCCAATGTTTTGGCCCAAAAACGGGCGACATGGGTTATATCTGAGTTCGGGAATCAAGGTGTCTTTCCCTGGGCACCGGGGGTCCCCTCGTGCCATAATAGAGTCCCCGAAAAAATTTCGGGCGAAAACCGCAATCGGGCCCTGAGAATGCTCTAGGGGACGTGTTCTGGGCCATTTTACGCAAAGTTTTCGACTTTAATATTTTCTGCCCATATCGTACGGGAGACCCCTATGGGACGTGGGAGGCCCTAGGGTCGGTTATTGGGTCCCTGATAGGCTTGTAAGGGCTGTTTTACGCGATGCCAATGTTTTGGCCCAAAAACGGGCGACATGGGTGATATCTGAGTTCGGGAATCAAGGTGCCCCACCCGGGGCACCGGGGGTCCCCTAGGGCCATAATAGTGCCCCCGAAAAAATTTCGGGCGAAAACGGCGACCTGGCCACGGGAATGCTCTGGGGGACGTGTTCTGGGCCATTTTACGCATTGTTTTGACGTTAATATTTTGGGCCCATATCGTACAGGAGAATCCTATTGGACATGGGAGGTCCCTAGGGTCGGTTATTGGGACCCTGATAGGCTTGTGAGGGTAGTTTTACGCGATGCTAATGTTTTTTTTTTGGTGCAAGTCAGAAAATGTATTATTGCTCACTGTAATGTAACAAGACTACAGCCCTAAGGCAATGCGAATCCAAGGCCACCTACTAGGTAGGGTTCCTTTTTTCCTGCATCCCTTTACTACCTTACAACCCTTCAATCTGGTGCAGCTCACTACAGACAGTGATTCACCATCTCTGTAAACATAACAAATTACAAAAATCTTTTCTGACTTACAACAAAGTACAAAAACATAATAAACTAGAAATTACAACTTCTTCTAGCTTTCCAAATCTTCTGTTTTCCTGTTTCATTCCTTGCTCTGCTTTTCTCCAGCAACCTGTCACTGGTTGTCTGCTGGCACCTGCTGCCTGGTTCACATCCTAGTTTCTGCAACAAATCTTCTAGAAGCTGATTCATTCCTCCTTTTTTCTTGCTTCAACATCTTTTGATTTCCTGTGCATTCTGCTGGTTCCTGTTGCCTGCTAGAACCTACTGCCTGGTTCACAGCCTAGGTTCTGCCACCTGCTTCTGTTTCCTTCTTGAATTCTGCTGCCTTTTTCAGCAAAATACAAAAACATAATGAGCTAAATTATTACAACTTCTTTTAGCCTTTCTGATCTGCTGGATTCTGTTTGTTCCTCACTCGGCCTGGCTTCAGCAAACTGCTACTGATTCCCTGCTGAGACCTGCTGCCTGAATTCTGTACAGGTTCTCATGCCTTGCAGAACTGCAGGTTCTCTGCTGAAAACCTGATGTATTCTCTGGTCCTTTCTGGTTAATCTTCCTGTTACTACTGCACTACTAAGTTCTGATTCTGATTGCCAGTTGAATAAAAATGGCAATCTGCCCACACAACACTCTGCAGGTTCCTGCAACTTCATTTTCAAGTGTATTGACACCCAGACCAGCTCTGTTCTGTAGTACATAGTCTTTACTGCAGTCTGTAAAGCCTAGTATTTACAGAATGTGTGTGTGGGCTCCTTCTTGTCTGTTTCCAAGTTGTAGCACATTGAAGTGCAACAACAGTGAGCTCCTTCCATAGTTTCTTCCTTTCCTCCATTTCCATTATCCCATACACAGATTCACCACAAGTTCCTTTTTCTTCACAAAATTAATACTTTAATGTAATCTATTGCACTTCTTTTTTTCCCCTTATATTCACTACTTTACAAATCACCATTTGCACAGAAGAAAATAACACAACAACATGAAAATAATTTGGTAGCCATCTAATCCAGATTCTTCCCAATCTATGATAGTCATGGTTGCTAAATGATTCCCATTCTGGCATGAAACTTTTTTTTTTGCATTTTTCCAAGTTTACTAGTCTAATTTTAGTTTCTAACAAAACTACCAATCCAAAGTTATTCTTTTTGCAGAAAAGACTTACATCTTTCTGTTTATTAGGGACATTTAGGCCTCTCACATTCCATATAAGAATCCTATTCATGACTACCAGTCAAGATAGGAGACTCACCATGTGTTGGGACCATACCAGGTGTCATAACCCCCTGTGCTGCTGGTTCTGCTGCCTCTTCTGGCTGTTTTTCCCCCTGTTGCACTTCTTTTTCTTCTTCTTGTAGCACTGCAAAAGTATTCTGTGTATGAGGCTGTGGTTGGACCTGTCTGTAAAAACCTCTTCCAACTCTCCTGCCCCCCCCCCCCCCCCGCATTGCCTGCTCTTCCTCTCCCTCTTCCTGTATTTTGCCATAGCTGGTTTCTGGGATTTGCTTGAACTGGTGGCCAACTTTGCACTGTAACAGGTTGTGCCACAGGAGCTGCATTTCCAATCTTTTTCCTGCATTCCTGTTCACCATGTCCATGCTTCTTGCAATGGTTGCAGATGATTGGTTTCCAATCATACTCAACTTCCTGCTCCACAATGTTTCCCCTCTCATTCTTGAAATTTACCTTTTCCGGGTAGACATCTCCAATTTTCACTTCAATTAACACCCGGGCATAATGAATTCCTACCTTAAGTTCAGTATTCCTATCCGCCATCATTGGTCTACCAACAAGGCTTGCAATTTTGCTTAGCCCCGTTGCATTCCAATACTTCACACTTAGACCTGGGAATTTCACCCAAATAGGAACCGAGGTTAATTCCTCATGTTCATAGTCCACATTTTCAGACCATGGTCTCACTATCATAGGTTTGTTGTCAAAATGGTACACTCCTTCCTGAATTACATTATCTTTCTGCTCCATTGAATCAAACCTGACCAGTACCAGGCCATTGTTCATCATGGCAATCTTATTCATCCCTTTTTTAGCCCAAATTCGTCTTAGAAATCCGCTAAAAACAGTAATTGGTGGTCTAGCACCCATGACATAGCACACAACAGCTTAGTTCCAAAAATTAATTTCGGATTCAATGTCTTTGTGGTTTATTACCCCGACTGGTTTCCCTTCGTGCATAGCAGGCTCTATAAAATCAAGTTTAAACCCAGCATTTTTTAGCTTAGTTATGTCGAATTTTTCCCAAGCAGAGATCTTACCAATTTCTGAATTTCCTTGCTGGATTGGTTGCTCAATCTCTTCCTCTTCATCTTCAGACGACATCTGGGTGTTTGCCCTTTCCTTCATTTTCGATAGCCAGGTGTTTATCTTCTCCCGTGTATTCTCCAGTTGCTGGACAGTTTGCGTTTGCATTTCTGATGTCATAACCTCATGTGCTTCCAATTCATCATTCAGATTACGAACAACTTGATCTAGGTTTTCCCGATTGTTGTTTGAGTTTTCTTTTTGGTTCACGGTTTTAGTGGGACATGGTGGTACTGAGTTTACTTCGGTTTCGCTTTGCTTTCCTACCCCCCGCTTTGCTTTATCTTTCTTCCCCATCGAGACTCACGGCTTCATCCATGGCGGAGGAGCAGTGTTGAGGAGAGAGAAGAGAGCATTTTGGAGAGCGAATGCAAACGGGCGACTGCGATGCTAATGTTGCGATGCGCGATATACATAACCTGAGCGATGCTAATGTTTTGGCCCAAAAACGGGTGACATGGCTGATATCTGAGTTCGGGAATCAAAGTGACCCTCCCAGGGCACTGTGGGTCCACTAGGGTCATAATAGAGTCCCTGAAAAAATTTCGGGCGAAAACGGTAACCGAGCCTTGGGAATGCTATAGGGGACGTGTTCTGGGCAATTTTACGCAAAGTTTTCGACGTAAATATTTTCGGCCCATATCGTACGGGAGACTCCTATGGGACGTGGGAGGCTCCTAGGGCCGGTTACTGGTTTTGTGATAGGCTTGTAGAGGTGGTTTTACGCGATGCCACTGTTTTAGCCCAAAAACGGGCGATATGGGTGATATCAGAGTTCAGGAATCAAGGTGACCCTCCCGGGGCACTGGGAGTCCCCTAGGGCCATAATAGAGCCCCCGAAAAAATTTCGAGCGAAAACGGCAACCGGGCACCAGGAATGCTCTAGGGAACGTGTTCTGGGCCATTGTCGACGTTAATATTTTTGGCACATATCGTACGGGAGACCCCTATGGGACATGGGAGGCCCCTAGGGTGTGATATTGGGTCCCTGATAGGCTTGTCAGGGCGGTTTTACGCGATGCCAATGTTTTTTTTTTTTTTTTTTTTTTTTGGTGCAAGTCAGAAATTGTATTATTGCTCTCTGTAATGTAACAAGATTACAGTCCTTAGGCACTGCAGATCCAAGGCCACCTACTAGGTAGGGTTCCTTTTTGCTGCATCCCTCTAATACCTTACAACCCTTCAATCTGGTGCAACTCACTACAGGCAGTGTTTTGGCCCAAAAACGGGCGACATGGGTGATATCTGAGTTCGGGAATCAAGGTGACCCCCCCGGGGCAGCGGGGGTCCCCTAGAACCATAATATAGTCCCCGAAAAAATTTCGGGCAAAAACGGCAACCGGGCCCCAGGAATGCTATAGGGGACGTGCTCTGGGCCATTTCACGCAAAGTTTTCGACGTTAATATTTTCGGCCCATATCGTACGGGAGACCCCTATGGGACATGGGAGGCCCCTAGGGTCGATTATTGGGTCCCTGATAGGCTTGTAAGGGCTGTTTTACGCGATGCCAATGTTTTGGCCCAAAAAAGGGCGACATGGGTGATATCTGAGTTCGGGAATCAAGGTAACCCTCCTGGGAAACCGGGGGTCCCCTAGGGCCATAATGGAGTCCCCGAAAAAATTTTGGGCGAAAACGGCCTCCGGGCCCCACGAATGCTCTAGGGGACGTGTTCTAGGCCATTTTATGCCAAGTTTTTGACGTTAATATTTTCGGACCATATCGTACGGGAGACCCCTATGGGACGTGGGAGGCCCCTAGGGTCGGTTATTGGGTCCCTGATAGGCATGTAATGGCGGTTTTACGCGATGCCAATGTTTTGGCCGAAAAACGGGCGACATGGGTTATATTTGAGTTCGGGAATCAAGGTGTCCTTCCCGGGGCACCGGGGGTCCCCTGGGCCATAATAGAGTCCCCGACAAAATTTCGGGCGAAAACCGCGACCGGGCCCTGGGAATGCTCTAGGGGACGTGTTCTGGGCCATTTTACGCAAAGTTTTCGACTTTAATATTTTCTGCCCATATCGTACAGGAGACCCCTATGGGACGTGGGAGGCCCTAGGGTCGGTTATTGGGTCCCTGATAGGCTTGTAAGGGCTGTTTTACGCGATGCCAATGTTTTTTTTTTTGGTGCAAGTCAGAAAATGTATTATTACTAACTGTAATGTTCCTTTTTTCTACATCCCTGTACAACCAAACAACCTAATACAGTACTAGAGTAACCACATTACATCCAATGGCTCCACATTACTGAGACCAAGTAAACAAAAACGACCTGACTTACAGCAAAACAAAATACATCAAATACAAAGTACATTGAAATAGGCTACTGCATTTTCCTAATTTATTCCCAACCTTGCTGTTACTCTGCTTCGTTCTGCTGGGCCTTCTGAAAATTGCTCCTGATACTGTCTGCTGGCCAGATTCACTAGCTTTGCTGGGCTGAGCTGTTTGACCACTGATTCTTGTTTTTCCTGCTGGGCTTCCTGCATGATTTTCATCACCTGTTGCTACTGCATTGCTAAGTGTCTGATAGTCAATTGATAAAAGAGGCAATCTGCCCCCTCAAACCCTGTAGGTTCCTGCATCACCATTTTCCAACTATTTGACCATTTTCCTTCTGGGCTTCCTGCAGGTTCAGCTTCTTGAAGCTTTTCCATCTTCCAGAATTCGGTTCATTCCTCATTCTGACTTGCTTCAATATCCTGCTAACTGGTCGTTTGTTGGCCCTTCCGAGCCCTGTTTCTTGATTCTCAGCCAATCCACAGCATAATCTGCTGCAAACTATCCTCGAAGTCACCACAGCAGTTACAGATTGCCTGTCCAGTTTCTATCCCTGCTGTTGATTTTCCTCTTGTTACTGCTTTGTTGAATTCTCAATCTGACCACCTGTTGGATCTGCTGTAATAGCTGCATCCTTGACATTTTGGTCCCCTCAAACTGTTGTATGTTCCTGCATCTCCATATCCAGTATACTGTTGCTGCCAGGCCAGCTGCATACACTTCCCTTCTGAAAAAGGAGCACTTTTGTCTACTTATCCAGTTGAGCATTCCTTGGATATTGTTGGCCTTTGCTGTCATCTGTAGCCATTCTTTTACCTGTGCCAGGATCTCAGTTGTTATCCTACAGCTGAAGAACAAGTGTTTGTGGTCTTCTGTCTTCTCTTTGCATAGTTTACAAGTGGCATCTCTATTCAGGAAACCCATACTCTGCATCCTATCCTTAGTTAGAAGTCTTCCCAGTTGAGCCATCCACAAGCAAAAGCTTTGCCTTGGCATGGTTATTTTCCCCCAAATCAGATTTGCATGTCTTGATTTTGGCATGGTACCATTTAGCATACTATATCCACTTGCAACTGAGTATAGCCCATCCTTGGTGCCCTTCCATGCTCCTCTAGCAGTGTATTGGTCCTGGAAGAGATTCTTGATTTTGTTGAGCTTATTCCAGTACCAACTTGCCCCCCAAACTGGCTCATAGTTCCAGATATTTACTCCCTTCAAATAAATCCCATTTATCCATTTAACCCACAGTGTGTCTTTTTTAGTGGCTAAATCCCAAATATGCTTCCCATTTAATGCAATATTGAACCATTTGCATTTTTTTATGTTTATTCCCCCATTCTTCCTTGGTCTACAGACCACATCCCATGCCACCAAGCTTGTCTTCTGTTTCTGATCAGTCGAGCCCCACAAAAAAGCTCTGCATTTATGCTCTACACTTTTTAGCACCCCAGTAGGCATTATGAAAATGCTTGACCAGTAGACATGTATAGAGTATAGCACAGAATTAATAAGTTGAGCCCTCCCTGCATAAGACAGATTCCTGGATGCCCAGATTTGTAGCTTTTTGGTCATTTTATCCACTAGGCATTCACAATCAATTTTGTTCCATTTGGAAGGAGATAGAGGGCCACCCAGATATTTCATTGGTAGAGTTCCTTCATTGAAACCAGAGATGTCTAGCAGCTCACATTTTACTTGTTCATTTACCCCAGCAATGTACATATTCGATTTCTCTTTGTTTGCACATAGGCCAGTAGCTTGTGAGAAATAGTTCAAGCTATTCATCATGATGCTCACAGATTTAGGTGCTGCTTTGCAGAAGCACATCAAGTCGTCAGCAAAGCATAGGTGATTCAGTGCCTGTTCTTTGCACATAGGGTGACAGTTGAAGCTTTTGTCCATACAAGCTACCTTCAGGATTCTTGATAGGTACTCCATTACCAATACAAAAATGAGTGGAGATATTGGGTCTCCCTGTCTGATTCCTCTCTTAGCAGCAAAAAAACCATGAGTCTCGCCATTGATGTTGATGCTGAAGCTTGCTGTTTGGATGCACTCTATAATCCACCCAATGAATTTCACTGGGAATCCATACCCTTGCAGCATTTCCTTCACAAAACCCCAATGTATAGTATCATATGCTTTCCTCAGGTCAATCTTCATCAAGCATCTAGGAGAAGATTGTTTCCTATTGTAGTGCTTGATGAGATCCTGGCAGATCATTATGTTGTGTACAATTGATCTTTGTGCCACAAAAGCTCCTTCATTCACTGAGACTAGGTCAGGAAGCACTCTTGCCAATCTCGTACATAGGATCTTGGATATGCATTTGTAGATTGTGTTGCAGCATGCGATTGGCCTGAAGTCTGATGCCTTCTCAGGATTTGCTATCTTCTGCACCAGACATAGGTTAGTTGCATTCACTTCTTTAAGCAATTTAGATGAGTCAAAGAAGTCAATGATGGCTTCTGTCACATCTTCTCCCTTAATATTCCACGCTTCTTTGAAAAAACCTGATCCAAATCCATCCGGTCCTGGGCTTTTGTTGCAGTCAATATCGAACATAGCTAGCTTCACTTCTTCTTCACTCACAGGGGCACTGATTATCATCTGTTGGTGAATATCCAATTTATGTCCTGCTGAGAAAAAACATTTTTCTGCTGTGGTATCTCTGACCCCTGGCACTCCCAACATTTTCCTGTAGAAACCCACAATTTCCTCAATGATCAGCTCCTGGTCCTCTAATAATACATCATCCTGTGTCTTAATGCAGTGTAGTCTATTCATTTGTCTTCTCTGCTTCATAACTGCATGGAAGAACTGATTATTCCCATCTCCCAATTGGATCCACCTTGCTTTGCTCTTTTGCTGTAAGAAATTCTCAGCTGCTAGGTTCACTTCATTGTACCTCTTCCTGGCCTGTTTCTCTTCCTGCTGCAGTATCTCATTGAGGGGTTCCTTGTTTGCTTGTGCCTGAGCTTGGTTCATTACAGTTCTAGCTATGTCAGCCTGAGCCAAAATATCATTGTATTCCTCTTTGTTTAGCTTTTTCATGATCTCTCTCACCCTTTTCAGCTTTCTCTCACCCAAGCGATGCCAATGTTTTGGCCCAAAAACGGGCGACATGGGTCATATCTGAGTTCGGGAATCAAGGTGCCCCACCCGGGGCACCGGGGGTCCCCTAGGGCCATAATAGAGCCCCCGAAAAAATTTCGGGCGAAAACGGCAACCTGGCCCCGGGAATGCTCTAGGGGACGTGTTCTGGGCCATTTTACGCAATGTTTTTTACGTTAATATTTTCGGCCCATATCGTACGGGAGAATCCTATGGGACATGGGAGGTCCCTAGGGTCGGTTATTGGGTCCCTGATAGGCTTGTGACGGTAGTTTTACGTGATGCCAATGTTTTGGCCCTAAAACGGGCGACATGGCTGATATCTGAGTTCGGAAATCAAAGTGACCCTCCCAGGGCACCGGGGGTCCAGGGGGGCCATAATAGAGTCCGCGAAAAACTTTCGGGCGAAAACGGTAACCTGGCCTTGGGAATGCTATAGGGGACGTGTTCTGAGCAATTTTACGCAAAGTTTTCGACGTAAATATTTTCGGCCCATATTGTACGGGAGAACCCTATGGGACGTGGGAGGCCCCTAGGGCCAGTTATTGGTTCCCTGATAGGCTTGTAAAGGCGGTTTTACGCGATACCAATGTTTTGGCCCAAAAACGGGCGACATGGGTGATATCTGCGTTCGGGAATCAAGGTAACCCTCCCGGGGAACCAAGGGTCCCCTAGGGCCATAATAGAGTCCCCGAAAAAATTTCTGGCGAAAACGGCAACCGGGCCCCAGGAATGCTATAGGGGACGTGTTCTGGGCCATTTTACGCAAAGTTTTCGACGTTAATATTTTCGGCCCATATCGTACGGGACACCCCTATGGGACATGGAAGGCCCCTAGGGTCGATTATTGGGTCCCTGATAGGCTTGTAAGGGCGGTTTTACGCGATGCTAATGTTTTGGCCCAAAAACGGGCGACATTGGTGATATCTGGTTTCGGGAATAAAGGTGACCCTCCCGGGGCACCGGGGGTCCCCTAGGGCCATAATAGAGCGCCCAAAAAAAATTTGAGCGAAAACGGCAAACGGGCCCCGGGAATGCTCTAGGGGACGTGTTCTGGGCCATTTTAAGCAATGTTTTCGACGTTAATATTTTCGGCCCATATCGTACGGGAGACCCCTATGGGACATGGGAGGCCCCTAGGGTTGGTTATTGGGTCCCTGATAGGCTTGTCAGGGCGGTTTTACGCGATGCCAATGTTTTGGCCCAAAAACTGGCGACATGGGTGATATCTGAGTTTGGGAATCAAGGTGACCCTCCTGGGGCACCGGGGGTCCCCTAGGGCCATAATAGAGTCCTCGAAAAAATTTCGGGCGAAAACGGCAACCGGGCCCCGGGAATGCACCAGGGGACGTGTTCTGGGCCATTTTACGCAAAGTTTTCGACGTTAATATTTTTGGCCCATATCGTACGGGAAACCCCTTTGGGACAAGGGAGACCCCTAGGGTCGGTTATTGGGTCCCTGATAGGCTTGTAGGGGCGATTTTACGCGTTGCCAATGTTTTGGCCCAAAAACGTGCCACGTGGGTGTTATCTGAGTTCGGTAATAAAGGTGACCCTCCCAGGGCACCGGGGGTCCCCTAGGGTCATAATAAAGCCCACGAAAAATTATCGGGCGAAAACGGCGACAGGGCCCCGGGAATGCGCCAGGGGACGTGTTCTGGGTCATTTTACGCAAAGTTTTCGACGTTAATATTTTTGGCCCATATCGTACGGAAGACCCCTATGGACATGGGAGGCCCCTAGGGTCAGTTATTGGGTCCCTAATAGGCATGTAAGGGCGGTTTTACGCGATGCCAATGTTTTGGCCCAAAAACGGGCCACATGGGTGATATCTGAGTTCGGGAATCAAGGTAACCCGCCCAGGGCACCGGGGGTCCCCTAGGGCCATCATAAAGCCCCCGAAAAAAATTCGGGCGAAAACGGCAATCGGGCACCAGGAATGCTCTAGGGGACGTGTTCTGGGCCATTTTACGCAAAGTTTTCGACGTTAATATTTTCGGCCCATATCGTACGGGAAACCCCTTTGGGACATGGGAGGCCCCTAGGGTCGGTTATTGGGTCCCTGATAGGCTTGTAAGGGAGGTTTTACGCGATGCCAATGTTTTGGCCCAAAAACGGGCCACATGGGTGATATCTGAGTTCGGAAATCAAGGTGACCCTCCTAGGGCACCGGGGGTCCCCTAGGGTCATAATAAAGCCCCCGAAAAAATTTCGGGGGAAAACGGCAACCGGGCCCTGGGAATGCTCCAGGATACGTGTTCTGGGCCATTTTACGCAAAGTTTTCGACGTTAATATTTTTGGCCCATATCGTACGGGAGACCCCTATGGGACGTGGGAGGCCCCTAGGGTCGGTTATTGGGTCCCTGATAGGCTTGTAAGGGCGGTTTTACGCGATGCCAATGTTTTATTTTTTGGTGCAAGTCAGAAATTGTATTATTGCTCACTGTAATGTAACAAGATTACAGCCCTAAGGCAATGCAAAACTAAGGCCACCTACTAGGTAGGGTTCCTTTTTCCTGCATCCCTTGTACTACCTTACATACCTTCTACCTGGTGTAACTCACTACAGACAGTGGTAGACCATCTCTGTAAACATGACAATTACAAAAATCTTTCCTGACTTACAACAAAGTACAAAAAACATAATAAGCTAGAAAATTACAACTTCTTCTAGCTTTCCAATTCTTCTGTTTTCTGCTACATTCCTTGCTCTGCCTTTCTCCAGCAATCTTCTACTTGTTGTCTGTTGGCTCCTGCTGTACTGCCTCCTGTTCCTGCTTCCCTTCTGATATCTGCTGCCTATTTCCTTGCACTTGTTCTGATACCTTGCAGAATGACTTGATTCTCTACTGGGCTCCTGATGAGATTTGTTCCTGCCTGTACCCTTCTGAAATCTGCCCCCTTTTACCTGATTCAGGGTCTAGCTGCATCAACCTACTTCTGTATCCCTTCTGAGACCTGCTGTCCATTTTCCTGCACATGTTCCTGGTGCCTTGCAAAATTGCCAGATTATCTGCGATGCCAGTGTTTTGGCCCAAAAACGGGCGACATGGGTGATATCTGAGTTCGGGAATCAAGGTGCCCCTCCCGGGCCACCGGGAGTCCCCTAGGGCATTAATAGAGTCCCCGAAAAATTTTCGGGCGAAAACGGCAACCTGGCCCCGGGAATGCTCTAGGGGACGTGTTCTGGGCCATTTTACGCAAAGTTTTTGACCTTAATATTTTCGGCCCATATCGTACGGGAGAATCCTATGGGACATGGGAGGTCCCTAGGGTCGGTTATTGGGTCCCTGATAGGCTTGTGAGGGTAGTTTTACGCGATGCCAATGTTTTGGCCCAAAAACGGGCGACATGGCTGATATCTGAGTTCGGGAATCAAGGTGGCCCTCCCGGGGCACCGGGAGTCCCCTAGGGCCATAATAGAGCCCCCAAAAAAATTTCGAGTGAAAACGGCAACCGGGCCCTGGGAATCCTATAGGAGACGTGTTCTGGGCAATTTTACGCAAAGTTTTCGACGTTAATATTTTCGGCCCGTATCGTACGAGAGACCCCTATGGGACGTGGGAGGCCCCTAGGGCCGGTTATTGGTTCCCTGATAGGCTTGTAAACGCGGTTTTACGCGATGCCACTGTTTTAGCCCAAAAATGAGCGACATGGGTGATATCAGAGTTCAGGAATCAAGGTGACCCTCCCGGGGCACCGGGAGTCCCCTAGGGCCATAATAGAGCCCCCAAAAAAATTTCGAGTGAAAACGGCAACCCGGCACCAGGAATGCTCTAGGGGACGTGTTCTGGGCCATTTTACGCAAAGTTTTCGACGTTAATATTTTTGCCCATATCATACGGGAGACCCCTATGGGACATGGGAGGCCCCTAGGGTTGGTTATTGGGTCCCTGATAGGCTTGTCAGGGCGGTTTTACGCGATGCCAATGTTTTGGCCCAAAAACGGGCGACATGGCTGATATCTGAGTTCGGGAATCAAGGTGACCCTCCCGGGGCAGCGGGGGTCCCCTAGGGTCATAATAGAGTCCCCGAAAAAATTTCGGACGAAAACGGCAACCGGGCCCCAGGAGTGCTATAGGGGGCGTGTTCTGGGCGATTTTACGCAAAGTTTTCGACGTTAATATTTTTGGCCCATATCGTACGGGATACCCCTATGGGACGTGGGAGGCCCCTAGGGTCGGTTATTTGGTCTCTGATAGGCATGTAAGGGCGGTTTTACGCGATACCAATGTTTTTTTTTTTTTTTTTCGGTGCAAGTCAGAAATTGTATTATTTCTAGTTGTAATGTAACAAGATTACAGCCCATAGGCAATGCAGATCCAAGGCCACCTACTAGGTAGGGTTCCTTTTTTCTACATCCCTTTACTACCTTACAAAACCTAGAGTCAATCTGGAGCAACTCACTACAAGTAGTGGTTCACCCTCTCCATAATCACAACAAAATACAAAATCATTTCTGACTTACAACAAAATACAAAAACATAATAAGCTAAAATATTACAATTTCTTCTAGCCTTTCTGATCTGCTGCATTCTGTTTCTTCCTCGCTCTGCCTAGCTTCAGCAAACTGCTACTGATTCCATGCTGAAACCTGTTGCCTGATTTTCTGCACAGGTTCTCATGCCTTGCAGAACTGATGGATTCTCTGCTGAAAACCTGGTGAATTCTGATTCTGCTGCTGTACTGCATCATTGACAGTCTTCTCCCCTTAATTTCATTCTGATGCAGACTGTCTACTGGCTCTGCTACATGGCCTGGTCCAGTTCCTTTCTGACTATATCTCCCCTATCCATCTCTTATCCCTGCTGGAAATCTTCCTCTTGCCGTTGCTGCATTGTTGGGCGATACCAATGTTTTTTTTTTTTTTGGTGCAAGTCAAAAATTGTGTTATTGCTTACTGTAATGTTACACAGTTTACAGTCCATAGGTAATGCGATTCCAAGGCCACCTACTAGGTAGGGTTGCTCTTCCTCTGCATCCCTTTGTTCCTTACATCCCTACTCTCCTAGGGGTAACTCACTACATGCAGTGGTTCCCTTATCTGAAAAAAACAGATACAAAATACAAAAAACATCCCTGACTTACAGCAAAATAAAAATACATAACAATCTAATAGAGTCCATATTCGTACGGGAGACCCCCATGGGACATGGGAGGCCCCTAGGGCCGATTATTGGGTGCCTGATAGGCTTGTAAGGGCTGTTTTACGCGATGCCAATGTTTTGTCCCAAAAACGGGCGACATCGGTGATATCTGAGTTCTGGAATAAAGGTGTCCCTCCCGGGGCACCGGGGGTCCCCTAGGGCCATCATAGAGCCCCCGAAAAAATTTCGGGCGAAAACGGCAACCTGGCCCCGGGAATGCTCTAGGGGACGTCTTCTGGGCCATTTTAAGCAATGTTTTCGACGTTAATATTTTCGGGCCATATCGTACGGGAGACCCCTATGGGACATGGGAGGCCCCTAGGGTTGGTTATTGGGTCCCTGATAGGCTTGTCAGGGCGGTTTTACGCGATGCCAATGTTTTGGCCCAAAAACGGGCGACATGGGTGATATCTGAGTTCGGGAATCAAGGTGACCCTCCCAGGGCGCCGGGGGTCCCCTATGGCCATAATAGAGTCCCCGAAAAAATTTCGGGCGAAAACGGCAACCGGGCCCCGGGAATGCACCAGGGGACCTGTTCTGGGCCATTTTACGCAAAGTTTTCGACGTTAATATTTTCGGCCCATAACGTACGGGAAACCCCTATGGAACATGGGAGGCCCCTAGGGTCGGTTATTGGGTCCCTGATAGGCTTGTAAGGGCGATTTTACGCGTTGCAAATGTTTTGGCCCAAAAACGGGCCACATGGGTGATATCTGAGTTCGGGAATCAAGGTGACCCTCCCAGGGCACCGGGGGTCCCCCAGGGTCATAATAAAGCCCACGAAAAAATATCAGGCAAAAACGGCGACAGGGCCCCGGGAATGCTCCAGGGGACGTGTTCTGGGTCATTTTACGCAAAGTTTTCGACGTTAATATTTTTGGCCCATATCGTACGGGAGACCCCTATGGACATGGGAGGCCCCTAAGGTCGGTTATTGGGTCCCTAATAGGCTTGTAAGGGCGGTTTTACGCGATGCAAATGTTTTGGCCCAAAAACGGGCCACATGGCTGATATCTGAGTTCGGGAATCAAGGTGACCCTCCCATGGCACCAGGGGTCCCCTAGGGCCATAATAAAGCCCCCGAAAAAAATTCGGGCGAAAACGGCAATCGGGCCCCAAGAATGCTCTGGGGGACGTGTTCTGGGCCATTTTACGCAAAGTTCTCGACGTTAATATTTTCGGCCCATATCGTACGGGAAACCACTTTGGGACATGGGAGGCCCCTAGGGTCGGTTATTGGGTCGCTGATAGGCTTGTAAGGGAGGTTTTACGCGATGCCAATGTTTTTTTTTGGTGCACATCAGAACTTGTATTAAAACTAGCTGTAAAGTAGCAAGATTACAGCCCACAGGGCGATGTAAATCCAAGGCCACCTACTAGGTAGGGTTCCTTAGGATCTACATCCCCTGATAACCATACAGACCTAACAATTCTGGACCAGCACACTACAACCAGTGGCTCAGCATAACTGAAACAACAAAAACAAGCACTTCCTACTTACATCAACTACAGAATATAGTAAAAATAACATGTTATATAACCCCTATCCATCTCTTATCATTGTTGTTGATCTTCCTCTTGCTGCTGCTGCATTGCTGTATTCTGATTCTGACTATCTGCTGAATCTGCTGCATGATCTGCAACAATGGCATTCTGCTCCCCTCAAAATATTGTATGTTCCTGCATCTCCATATCCAATACACTGCTGCTGCAAGCCCTGCTGCATACACTTCCCTCCTGAATCTTGAACATTTTTGTTTGCTTATCCAGTTAAGCGTGCCCTGAATTGTTTTTGCTTTTGCTGACATCTGCAACCAACCCCTTAGCTGATCCAGGACCTCTGTTGATACACTGCAGCTGAAGAATAGGTGATTATGATTTTCTGGTTTCAACTTGCACAGGTAGCATATAGTATCCCCATTTAAGAATCCCATTTTCTGCATCTTATGTTTAGTTAGTAGTCTTCCCATTTGAGCCAACCATAGGCAAAAACTCTGTCTAGGCATAGATATCTTCCCCCAAATCAAATCTGCATGTCTACATTTTGGCAGGTCTCCTGTCAATATTCTGTATCCACTTGCAGCAGAATAGATCCCATCAGGTGCACCCTTCTACACTCCCCTAGCTGAATATTGGTCCTGGAAATAGCTTTTGATTTTATTAAGCTTTTTCCAGTACCAACTGGTTCCCCACACAGGAGTATAGTTCCAGAAATTTTCTCCTTTCAAGTAGACCCCATTAATCCATTTTACCCACAGTGTATCTTTTTTGGTGGCTAAATCCCAAATATTCTTCCCATTTAGAGCTATGTTGAACCATTTGCAATTCTTCACATTTATTCCACCATTTTTCCTTGGTCTGCATACAATTTCCCATGCCACCAGACTTGTCTTGTGCTTCTGTTCAGTAGATCCCCACAAGAATAATCTGCATTTTTGCTCTACACTTTTCAGTAGCCCAGCAGGCATTATGAAAATGCTTGACCAATATACATGTATAGAGAATAATACAGAATTAATTAGTTGAGCTCTTCCTGCATATGAGAGGTTCCTGGAGGCCCAAATCTGCAATTTTTTTGTCATTTTATCCACCAAGCATTCACAATCTAATTTGCTCCATTTGGATGGAGACAGTGGAACACCCAAATATTTCATGGGCAATGTACCCTCACTAAACCCTGATAAACATAACAGCTCATTCTTAATTTGTTCACTTACACCAGCTACATAGATATTGGATTTCTCCTTGTTTGCAAACAAACCAGTAGCTTGTGAAAAATAATTAATGCTGTTCATCATAATACTCACAGATTCAGGGGCAGCTTTGCAGAAGCACATCAAGTCATCAGCAAAGCAGAGATGACTCAGTGCAAGTTCTTTGCACATTGGATGCCAACTGAAGCTCTTGTCCATACAGGCTATCTTCAGGATTCTTGATAAATATTCCATTACCAGAACAAAGATTAATGGAGAGATTGGGTCTCCCTGCCTAATGCCACGCTTTGCAGTAAAGTATCCATGTGCTTCCCCATTCATGTTGATGCTGAAACTAGCAGTTTGGATGCACTCAAGTACCCAGCCATAAGCTTTCCTCAGGTCAATCTTCATCAAGCATCTAGGAGAGGATTGTTTCCTATTGTAATGCGTAATAAGATCCTGACATATCATTATGTTGTGGACTATTGATCTCTGGGCCACAAAAGCTCCCTGGTTTACAGAGACAAGCACAGGAAGCACTCTTGCCAATCTCCCACACAAAATCTTGGAGATGCATTTGTAGATGGTGTTGCAGCAAGCTATAGGTCTGAAATCAGATGCCTTCTCAGGATTAGGTATCTTCTGCACAAGACACAAGTTTGTGGCATTCACCTCTTTGAGCATTTTAGAGGACTCAAAGAAATCTATAATAGCATCAGTCACTTCATGCCCCACAATGTGCCAAGCTTCTTTGAAAAATCCTGATCCAAAACCATCAGGGCCTGGACTTTTGTTACAGTCAATATCAAACATGGCTTTCTTCACTTCATCAGCATTCACAGGGGCACTCAGGATCATCTGTTGATGCAAGTCTAGTCTGTGACCTGCATAGAAAAAGCTTTCTTCTGCTGTAGTGTCCCTGACACCTGAAACCCCCAGCATCTTTCTGTAAAAACCCACAAATTCCTCCATAATCAGGTTCTGGTCTTCCAGTATGACACCCTCCTGTGTTTGAATGGAGTGCAGTCTGTTCTGTTGTCTCCTCTGCTTCATGACTGCATGAAAGAACTGAGTGTTCCTATCTCCCAACTGAACCCATTTTGCCTTGCTTTTTTGTTGCAAAAAATTCTCAGCTGCCATGTACACCTCATTATATCTCATCCTGGCCTTTATTTCTTTCTGCTGCAATGCCTCAGTTAGAGGCTCCTTGTTTGCTTCTATCTGAGCTTGAGTCATAGCAGTTCTAGCAATGTCAGCTTGTGCTAAGATATCACTAAATTCATCTCTATTTAGCTTTTTCAGGACAGACCTCACCTTTTTCAGTTTCTGATACACTCTAAACATTTTTGTGCCTTGTGTTCTGAAATTCCAGGCTTGCTGCACCATTGCTTGGAACTCAGAGTGGAGGCTCCACATATTAAAGAATTTAAAGGGGATATTTATTTTTGTGCATGCTTTGTGAAGTGTTAAGCAGATAGGAGAGTGGTCAGATACACCCTCCGGATGAAACTGGAGATCAAATTGATCAAACTCTCCCTCCCCCCCCCCCCTCTCATGTCTGTTATTCCAGGTATATTGACACCCAAACCAGCCCATTTCAGTGAGTAAACAGTCTTCAATGCAAGCTTTAAAGTCTTGTATTTCTTCATAAGTAACTGGTAACCCTCCTTGTCTGTTGCCAGGTAACATGACATTGTTGAATTTGTCTGTAGTTGCCCCTTCCTGCTCTCACTCCTCTCCCTGCATTCCCCATTCTACCTCTACCTCTCCCTGCATTCTGCCATTGCTGGTTCCTAGGGATATCTTGCTGTAGAGGTTGATTCTGCACAGGCACAGTTTGGTTCACAGGGGCAGAAACAGCTTTCTTCTTTCTACAACCAGGCTCACTATGCCCATATTGTCTGGGTAAACTCCTCCAATTTCTACTTCTATTAGCACTCTGGCATACTGAATCCCTACCTTGAGCTCTGTATTTCTGTCTACCATCATTGGCCTTCCCACTAGACTTGCAATTTTGCTTAATCCCATTGCATTCCAGTATTTCACATATAATCCAGGGAATTTTACCCATATAGGAACCGAGGTCAATTCCTCATGGGCATAATCCACATTTTCAGACCATGGCCTGACAATCATAGGTTTATTGTCAAAGTGATAAACCCCTTCCTGTATTACAGCATCCCTCTGCTCCAGAGAGTCAAAACGAACCAGAACTAAACCATTTTTCATCATTGCAATTTTGTTCATCCCCCATTTTGCCCAAATTCTTCTTAAAAATCCACTGAAAACATTAATTGGTGGTCTTGACCCCATTACATAGCATACAACTGCTTGGTTCCAGTAGTTAATTTCAGATTCAATATCCATGAAATTAATTTCCCCAACTGGTTTACCCTCATGCATAGTAGGCGCAATAAAATCCAATTTAAACCCAGCATTTTTCAATTTGGATATGTCAAATTTTTCCCAGGCTGAGATCTTACCTACATCTGTAACTTCTTGCTGTTTGTCTTGCTCTGAAGCTTCTTCTTCGTCTTTAGACGAAAATTGAGTTTTGGCCTTCTCCTTCATCTTCGAGAGCCATGAATTAATTTTCTCTCTTGCTAATTCCATCTGTTGTACCATTTCAGTTTGCACTTCAGGCGTCATGACTTCAGGAGCCTCCAATTCATCTGTGAGATTGCGAACTACCCAATCTAGGTTGTCTCGGTTGGTACTGTTACATTGCCTATGAGTCGCATTTTTTGTGGGACACGGGGGACCCACTGATTTTTCCGCATCTTCATCGCGATTTTTCAGTCCCTCGCTTTGCTTTATCTTTCTTCCCCATTAAAACTCACAGCTTCGTTAATGGCTAACGAGCAGTGTCGAGGAGAGAGCATTTCTAGAGAGAGAAAAACGCGATAGCGATGCCAATGTTTTGGCCCAAAAACGGGCGTCATGGGTGTTATCTGAGTTCGGGAATCAAGGTGACTCTCGCGGGGCAGCGGGGGTCCCCTAGGGCCATAATGGAGTCCCCGAAAAAATTTCGGGCGAAAACGGCAACCTGGCCCCAGGAATGCTCTAGGGAACGTGTTCTAGGCTATTTAACGCAAAGTTGTCGAGGTTAATATTTTTGGCCCATATCGTACGGGAGACCCCTATGGGACAAGGGAGGCCCCTAGGGTCGGTTATTGGGTCCCTGAGAGGCTTGTAAGGGCGGTTTTACGCGATGCCAATGTTTTGGCCCAAAAATGGGCGACATGGGTGATATCTGAGTTCAGTAATCAAGGTGACCCTCCCGGGGCACCGGGGGTCCCCTAGGGCCATAATGAAGTCCCCGAAAAAATTTCGGGCGAAAATGGCAATCGGGCCCCAGGAATGCTCCAGGGGACGTGTTCTGGGCCATTTTACGCAATGTTTTCGACATTAATATTTTCGGCCCATATCGTACGGGAGACTCCTATGGGACGTGGGAGGACCCTAGGGTCGGTTATTGGGTCCCTGATAGGCTTGTAAGGGCGGTTTTACGCGATGCCAATGTTTTGGCCCAAAAACAGGCGACATGGGTGATATCTGAGTTCGGGAATCAAGGTGACCCTTCCAGGGCACCGGGGGTCCCCTAGGGCCATTATAGAGTCTGGAAAAAATTTTCGGGCGAAAACGGCAACCGGGCCCTGGCAATGCTTTAGGGGACGTGTTCTGGGCCATTTTACGCAAAGTTTTTGACGTTAATATTTTCGGCCCATATCGTACGGGAGACCCCTATGGGACATGGGAGGCCCCTAGGGTCAGTTATTGGGTCCCTGATAGGCTTGTAAGGGCAGTTTTACGCGATGCCAATGTTTTGGCCCAAAAACGGGCAACATGGGTGATATCTGAGTTCGGGATCAAGGTGACCCTCCCGGGGCACCACGGGTCCCCTAGGGCCATAATAAAGCCCCCGAAAAAATTTTGGGCGAAAACGGCAACCGGGCCCCGGGAATGCTCTAGGGGATGTGTTCTGGGCCATTTTACGCAAAGTTTTCGACGTTAATATTTTCGGCCCATATCGTACGGGAGACCCCTATGGGACGTGGGAGGCCCCTAGGGTCGGTTATTGGGAGCCTGATAGGCTTGTAAGGGTGGATTTACGCGATGCCAATGTTTTTTTTTTTTTGGTGCAAGTTAGAAATTGTATTATTGCTAGCTGTAATGTAACAAGATTACAGCCTATGGGCAATGCACATCCAAGACCACCTACTAGGCAGGGTTCCTTTTTTCTACATCCCTTTACTGCCTTACAAACCTAAAATCGAACTGGAGCAACTCACTACAAGCAGTGGTTCACCATATCTAAAGACACAACAAAATACAAAAACATTCCTGACTTACAGGAAAATACAAAAACATAGTAAGCTAAATTATAACAGCTTCTTCTAGCCTTGCTGATCTACTGGATTCTGCTTCTTCCTCTCTCTGCCTAGCTTCTGCAAACTGATTCTGATTTCCCTGCTGAAACCTGCTGCATGAATTTCTGCACAGGTTCTCATGCCTTGCAGAGCTGCTGGATTCTGCATAACTCCGCTACTGCTGATCTGCTGCCATCTGAAACTGATTTTCCTGCTGATCTGCTGCATTCTTTCCTTCAACACCCAAATACAGACACATATTTCAGAAAACAAACAAATTACACATTTTCTATCCATCTCCTGTCCTTGTTGTTTATTTTCCTCTTGCTGCTGCATTGCTCTATTCTAGTTCTGACCACCTATTGAATCTGCTGCATGATCTGCATCAATGACATTCTGGTCCCCTCAAAATGCTTGATGTTCCTGCATCTCCATATCCAGTACACTGTTGCTGCAAGTCCTGCTGCATATACTTCCCTTCTGAACCTGGAGCTCTTTTGTCTGCTTATCCAGTTGAGCATTCCCTGGATAGTGTTAGCTCTTGCTGACATCTGTAGCCATCCTCTTAGCTGATCCAGGATCCCTGCTGATACCCTACAGCTGAAGAACAGGTGGTTATGGTCTTCTGTCTTCACTTTGCACAGGTTGCACATGGCATCTCCATTCAGGAAACCCATCTTCTGCATCCTATCCTTTGTTAACAGTCTTCCCAGTTGAGCCAACCACAAGCAGAAGCTTTGCCTAGGCATGGTTATCTTCCCCCAATTCACATTAGCATGTCTGTATTTTGGCATGGGCCCTGTCAAAATACTGTATCCACTTGCAACAGAATAGAGCCCATCAGTAGTGTCCTTCAACACTCCTCTAGCTGAATATTGGTCCCGGAAATGACTCTTGATTTTATTGAGCTTTTTCCAGTACCAACTGACACCCCAAATAGGATCATAGTTCCAGAAATTAACTCCCTTCAAATAAACCCCATTTATCCATTTAACCCACAGAGTGTCTTTTTTGTGGCTAAATCCCAAATATGCTTCCCATTTAATGCAATATTGAACCATTTGCAATTTTTAATGTTTATTCCACCATTTTTCCTTGGTCTGCATACGATATCCCATGCCACCAAGCTAGTCTTCTGTTTCTGATCAGTAGAACCCCACAAAAATGATCTGCATTTTTGATCTACACTTTTGAGTACCCCAGCAGGCATTATAAAAATGCTTGACCAGTAAACATGTATAGAGAATAATACAGAATTTATAAGTTGAGCCCTTCCTGCATATGAGAGATTTTTGGATGCACAGATCTGAAGCTTTTTTGTCATTTTATCCACCAAGCATTCACAGTCAATTTTGCTCCATTTAGATGGGGACAGTGGCACACCCAGATATTTCATGGGTAGTGTTCCCTCACTGAAACATGATAATCCTAGAAGCTCACTCTTCACTTGTTCACTTACACCAGCAATGTACATGTTAGATTTCTCTTTATTTGCAAACAGGCCAGTAGCTTGTGAAAAATAATTCAAGTTGTTCATCATGATACTCACAGATTCAGGTGCTGCTTTGCAAAAGCACATCAAGTCATCAGCAAAACATAGGTGACTCAGTGCCAATTCTTTGCACATGGGATGCCAACTGAAGCTCTTATCCATACATGCTATTTTCAGGATTCTTGATAGATACTCCATTACCAACACAAAGATGAGTGGAGATATTGGATCTCCCTGTCTAATGCCACGTTTAGCAGGAAAAAAGCCATGAACCTCCCCATTCATGTTGATGCTGAAACTTGCAGTTTGGATGCACTCTAGTACCCAACCAATGAATTTTACTGGGAAACCATACCCTTGCAGCATTTCCTTGACAAAACTCCAATGAATAGTGTCATAGGCTTTCCTTAGGTCAATCTTCATGAGGCATCGAGGAGAGGATTGTTTTCTGTTGTAATGCTTGATAAGATCCTGGCAAATCATTATGTTGTGTACAATTGATCTCTGAGCCACAAATGCTCCCTGGTTCACAGAGACTAGGTCAGGAAGCACTCCTGCCATTCTCCCACACAAGATCTTGGATATGCATTTGTAGATGGTATTGCAGTAGGCAATTGGCCTGAAATCAGATGCCTTCTCAGGATTTGCTATCTTCTGCACAAGACATAAGTTTGTGGCATTCACCTCTTTGAGCATTTTCGATGAGTCAATGATGGCTTCAGTCACATCTTCTCCCACAATGTGCCAAGCTTCTTTGAAAAAACCTGATCAAAGCCATCAGGGCCTGGACTTTTGTTGCAGTCAAAATTAACATGGCTAACTTCACTTCTTCAGCACTCACAGGGGCACTAATGGTCATCTGTTGGTGTATGTCCAATCTGTGTCCTGCTGAAAAGAAACAGCTTTCTGCTGTAGTATCCCTGACCCCTGACACTCCCAGCATTTTCCTGTAAAATCCCACAATTTCCTCAATAATCAAATCCTGGTCTTCTAATAATACGTCTTCCTGTGTCTTGATACAGTGCAGTCTATTCTTTTGTCTTCTCTGTTTCATAACTGCATAGAAGAACTGGTTATTCCCATCTCCCAACTGAATCCATTTAGCTTTGCTCTTCTGCTGCAAAAAACTCTTAGCTGCTAAGTTCACTTCATTGTACCTCTTCCCAGCCTGTATCTCTTTCTGCTGCAGTGCCACATTGAGAGGCTCCTTGTTTGCTTCTGTCTGAGCTTGGGTCATTACAGTTCTAGCAATATCAGCTTGAGCTAAGATATCACTAAATTCCTCTCTGTTTAGCTTTTTCAGAACATTTCTCACCCTTTTCAGCTTCCTGTACACTCTGAACATTTTTGTGCCCTGTGTTCTGCAATTCCAAGCTTGCTGCACCATTGCTTGGAATTCAGAGTGGAGGCACCACATGTTAAAGAATTTAAAGGGAATGTTTCTTTTTTTGGTTTCTTTTTGGAGAGTTAAACATATAGGAGAGTGGTCAGATACACCCTCTGGTAGAAAACTGTAGAGTGCACTGATCAAACTCCTTCAACCATGGGCTATTGGCAAAAACCCAGTCTATTTTAGAGTAAACTCTCCCTCCCTCCTCATGCCTATTGTTCCATGTGTACTGGCACCCAGACCAAACCATTTCAGTGAGGAAACAGTCCTCAATGCAGATTTTAAAATCCTGTATTTCAGCAAGAGTAACTGGTTGCCCACCTTGCCTATTTCCAGGTAGCAATACATTATTAAAATCCCCACCAACAATCCAAGGATTATTACAATTAATTGCAAAATCACTAAGATCCTTCCATATTTGTTTCCTGTCTTCTTTTACATTTTGCCCATATACAAAACTCACCACAAATTCTTTTTTCCTCACTAAATTAAATACCTTGCAGATAATCATTTGCATAGAAGAGAAAAGCACAGTAACATGAAAAATATCTGGTAACCATCTTATCCAAATTCTTCCCAGCCTATGTTCATTGTGATTACTGTAGGACTCCCACCCTGGCATGAATCTATTTTTGCATTTTTCCAGATTAATTATTCTGATTTTTGTTTCTACGAAAGCTACAAAGCCACAGTTTTTTTTTTTTTCAGAATAGGGCAACATCCCTCTGCTTATTTGGGCCATTCAGGCCTCTTACATTCTATATAAGGATCCTATCCATGACTAACAGTCAAGATAGGAGGCTTACCATTTGCTGGGACCATACCTGTGTGCAACTCCTCCTGTATGTTAGGTTCTGCAATTTCATTTTGTGACAATTGCACTTCCTGTGCTTCTTCTTCATTCTACAGTGCTGCAAAAGGATTCTGTGTCTGTGGATTGTCTTTTTGTTGCTGTTGTATTTGTCTGTAATAGCCTCTTCCAGCTCTTACTCCTCTCCCTGCATTACCCATTCTTCCTCTCCCCCTCCCAGCATTCTGCCACTGCTGTTTCCTGGGGATTTCTTGTTGTCCTGGTTGTTTTTGTGCAGGTACTACTTGGATCACAGGCACTGCAGCAACTTTCCTTCTGCATTCACCTTCACTATGCCCATAAAATAGGCTTCCAGTCACATTCCACTTCCTGTTCCACAATATTGCCCTCCTCATTCTTGTAGTGAACCTTTTTAGGGTATTCCACTCCAATTTCAACTTCAATCATCACTCTAGCATATTGAATCCCAACTTTGAGCTCTGTGTTTCTATCTGCCATCATTGGTCTTCCTACAAGGCTTGCAATCTTGCTCAATCCCTTTGCATTCCAGTACTTCACATTAAGTCCAGGGAATTTTACCCAGATTGGCACCGAGGTCAATTCCTCTTGTGCATAATCTACATTTTCAGACCATGGCCTTACAATCATGGGTTATTTGTCAAAGTGATAGACCCCCTCCTGTAGTACAGCATCCCTCTGCTCCAGGGAATCAAACCGAACCAAAACCAAGCCATTTTTCATCATGGCAATTTTGTTCATCCCCCGTTTTGACCAAATTCTTCTAAGGAATCCGCTTAACACATTAATTGGTGGTCTTGACCCCATAACATAGCAAACAACTGCTTGATTCCAGTAATTAATTTCAGACTCGATGTCCATGAAGCTAATTTCCCCCACAGGTTTTCCCTCATGCATTTTAGGCGCAATAAAATCCAATTTAAATCCCGCGTTTTTCAATTTGGAGATGTCAAATTTTTCCCAAGCTGAGGTATTACCTGCAGTTGCAGTTTCTTGTTGAATGACTTGTTCTGGGCCTTCATCCTCATCTTCAGACGAGAATTGTGTTCTTGCCTTTTCCTTCATCTTCGAGAGCCAAGTATTGATCTTCTCTCTTTCTAGTTCCATTTGTTGAACTGTTTCTGTTTGTACTTAAGGCGTCATGACCTCCGGTGCCTCTAATTCCTCAGTAAGATTGCGCACAACCCGATGTAGGTTGTCACGATTGGTGCTTGAGCTTTGCCTGTGTTTCCCAGTTTTTGTAGGACTCGGTGGTACTGAAATTTCCCCAATGTCATCGTGCTTTTCTGCCCCTCGTTTTGTCTTGTCTTTCTTCCCCATTGAAACTCACAGATGTGTCAACGGCGACCTTGCAGTGTAGAGGAGAGAGGCAAGAGCATTTTTAGAGAGAGGCGATGCCTGCGTCATTGGGATCGCGATGCCAATGTTTTGGCCCAAAAACGGGCGACATGGGTGATATCTGAGTTCGGGAAACAAGGTGACCCTCCCGGGGCACCGGGGGTCCCCTAGGGCCATAATAGAGCCCTCGAAAAAATTTCTGGCGAAAACGGCAAACGGGCCCAGGGAATGCTATAGGGGACGTGTTTTGGGCCCCCAGACGCAAAGTTTTCGACGTTAATATTTTCGGCCCATATCGTACGGGAGACCCCTATGGGACATGGGAGGCCCCTAGGGTCAGTTATTGGGTCCCTGATAGGCTTGTAAGGGCGGTTTTACGCGATGCCAATGTTTTGGCCCAAAAACGGGCGGCATGGGTGATATCTGAGTTCGGGAATCAAGGTGCCCCTCCTGGGGCACCGGGGGTCCCCTAGGGCCATAATAAAGCCCCCGAAAAAATTTCGGGCGAAAACGGCAACAGGGCCCCGGGAATGCTCTTGGGGACGTGTTTTGGGCATTTTACGCAATGTTTTCGACGTTAATATTTTCGGCCCATATCGTACGGGAGACCCCTATGGGACGTGGGAGGCCCCTAGGGTCGATTATTGGTTCCCTGATAGGCTTGTAAGAGCAAATTTACGCGATGCCAATGTTTTGGCCCAAAAACGGGCGACATGAGTGATATCTGAGTTCGGGAATCAAGGTGACCCTCCTGGGGCACCGGGGGTCCCCTAGGGCCAGAATAGAGCCCTCGAAAAACTTTCGGGCGAAAACGGCAACCGGGCCCCGGGAATGCTATAGGGGAGGTGTTTTAGGCCCTCGGACGAAAAGTTTTCGGCGTTAATATTTTCGTCCCGTATCGTAAGGGAGACCCATAGGGGACGTGGGAGGCCCCCAGGATCGGTTGCTGGGTCCTTGATAGGCTTGTAAGGTCGGTTTTACGCGATGCCAATATTTTGGCCCAAAAACGGGCGACATGGGTGATACCGGAGTTCGGGGATAAGGATGACCCTGCTGCAGTGCCTAGGATCATGATAGACCCCTAGGAGATGTTTGGGAAAAAATGACACCCGGGCCCCAGGAAGCCGAAAATCATAGGATATAATCCACGTTTTATTGGCTTCCGAGATGCTCCGGACCGTAGATATATATTTTCACATTATATCGCACGGGACATCCCTAAGGGATATGGGAAGCCCTCAGGGTTGGTTATTTGGTCCATGATAGGCTTGTAGTTGCGTTTTTACGGGATGCCAGTGTAAGGGCCGGAACACGAAAAGCATGGGAGAGGGCCGGAATTTCCTACCCCCCAAGAGTGAGGAGTGAGGTCTCAAAATTATTTCTAATATTAAAGTGAGGTCTCAAAAATATTTCCCAATTCTTTTGTAATTTTTCTGATATTGTTTCTATTTATTTCCTATTTTTCAGCCTATTTTTTAATTTAAAATTAAATTAAATAGCTACCTTGTGTGAAAAATTAAAAAAAAAATGTTTTTCCGTAACTAAATAATATACTTGAAAACTTTGTGGTGGAACTTTTGGAAAATAATTATCCAAACTCTCAAAAACCCCAGTATGAAAGTTATGCACTATCCATGTCTACTCTTGTCAAAACCACTAAACCTTATAAGACTCTTTAGGGGGTAGTTGCTTGAGAGAGTGCTTGTGGGCGAAGGAAGGCAAGCGACACGACATGAAGCGCCTACCAGGCGCCGAGTAGTGTCAAGTCGTGCGCCATCAAAGCCGGACACCCACGACACCTCGGCTCAAGCACCGGCCCCCTATGCCGGAGACGG